>JAACJP010000049.1:0-279658 GCA_013368375.1 Tricholomella constricta
ACAGGTCCTAACACAGATATATAGGATGCATCTGGCGCTATCTCGCCAAAGGAGACTTCGAATGTGTTGGGCCGGCGACGGGCCATTTCAATTTCAGAGAACAAGTATCCACGCCCGCCTTACAGAGGGTTAAATTCAAGCCTTTTGCGACTTCTGCGGACCCTTGGGCTAGGTTAACGAGTTCAACTTCAGCGTTGAGTTTAAAAGCGAGAAGCAGGTAACGGGCCGTGCCAGTGGCCGCACATGATGCATGAGTGATCGAGTCTAATCTAGTCTAATCCTCACCCATTAATATTCAATGTGCCGATGTGCGCAAATCAATACCCTTTAAATAAAAGTATATCGACCTCACTATCTAGTGCTTCTATGTGTTCCAATGTGGTGTGCAGATGTCGAAAGTATGCAGTCACCTCACTCGTAACTAACTCGAATAAATCCCGAATATCCAGATCTGGCCGCCCAGAACCCCATACCTAGCGTATGTAGCTCTCGTGTTCTTCAAACAATCATCAGTGTTTCTATCGGTCAGTTCCATCCACATCCACATCCGGATTCCTCGCGCAGCCGTCAAGACCGCTTTAGAATTTAAACACCTAGACGTTACGCCAAGTATACATCAGACTTGCAACAGCATTGTCAGAAACCGCGTACGTACCTGCTCCTCGGTATATCCGAGCTCCTTGAGGATCCCGCCAAGCTCGCCTTGCTTCATGCCGGCCTTCTTGCCTGCGATGGCCGCAACCTGTCCAGGGAGGCCTGCATGCCGTGGCCATCAGTTACGCATCCCATTATTAGAAGCAGACAACAAGAACGCACCGCAAATAAAGATCTTCACTTTCTCGTTAAGCGACGCGGGGGCTACATGCTGCTTGATAACGTCCGCATCGATGAAGCCGCTGGGCCCTATGTATCGCGTGACGGGTGAGTGTTAGCTCCGCAAGGACAAGAGCGTAGCGTACGCAATTCGGAAACGTACCGGTCCACGAGTTCTGGGGCTTGTCGAGGAGGTATACGATGTCGAGGGTATCAGGAAATTTCTTCTGCAGCGCGTCGACATTTGCCCGGAGGAGAATGTCCTCCTCTGTCACGTTGGAGAAGAGGAGCTTGAACTTGGTCTTGTTCGATTTGTCCGCGAGTGCGTGAGTCAGGACTTGATAAAGAGGGGTGCTGTAGACGATTATTAGCTGCAGTGGCTTCCTTACCATTATAAATGGTCCAATGGGACTTACATTCCGGTTATATTCCGGTTCCGCCACCGATGAGCGCGACTTGGTCGAATTCGTTGGCTGAGGGGGGAAAAATCATTATCAGAGCAGCACGGGAAAATGGTGATAACGGACCCTTGTAAGGGAATTTCACAATGGGGCCTTTGGTCGTCAAAGTATCACCTTCCTTCGCAGATCGTCAGCGAAACGGGGTTACCAGCGTGACTATCTCTACCTTTAGCCCGAAGATACGTCTTGACGCGTTTCCGGCTTCATACTGCTTGATGAGAAATGTAAGCTCGCCCTTGTGATCAGGTGCAGAAATGGGCGTGTAGGGCCGGATGATAGGTCTGTCTTTAGCGTTCTTCAGCGCATCTGGGTCGGACGACTTGACGACGATGCATGACGCCACGGGTAGGAGGAAAGCGTCATTGCTGGGCAACTCAAACACGAACTTAAATTCACGTGTCACTGAAATCAGGCATAGAGAGGAGCGTAAAGAGCGTACTGAGAAGTGTTGCGCACACGGTCAATGATTAATGACTGGTGGGAGTTTATATTGGTGTCGGACGTGCGCGTGCCCTGGTCGATGGTTCGATGGAGGAGCCGAGAGGCACGATATTGTTGAGGATGGATGGTCTGCCGCCGCGAGAGCAATCAATTTCAACCAGGCCCGACTCGGACTCAGTAAAAAATCAGAGGTGTTGGTGAAGGATTGAATGGGCCCGGGGTTCTATATACTGCAAATTGGGACAGCGAGCCGATGGTGGTAGGGAACGCGGTGATGGAGGTCGGCGAGGGCTGTTTAGTAGTTTGGCGCTTGGGAGACTTTTTAGCAAAGTACATTTCACGATCATGTGATGTGACGGATTTTTGGTTCAAAAAGACGTGTCGCAACTGTCGGTCACAAGATTTTTCCTTTCCCTCATGTTGAATGGTTGGCGGCCTTCAAGCTGCTCCTGACATGCAGAAGACCTGGCTGTGGCGGCTAACCCTGCCCGCCAGGTATCTATCACTGTGTGTTAGCTCTCGTTCATGCTATTCTGCTCTCGAATTGCATTTTCTGTGCCTGCATGAAGTTACTTCGAGGAATATACTCACATTGCGTTACTGGCATTAAATAACAACATTACAGATGAGGTGCTAATGGACATGGTGCGTCCTAATTATCTGTTGTTGTTTTTGTGTATATACTTACATTTTTTTTCGATTCCAAGATGACCTTCATCATCGACGAGTTCACCTCTGCCATGACGATACCGAGTTGGAGTCCAACTGCTTCACACATTTGTGTGTTCCTTTCTGTCTATTTTCATCTATACTTTTGTTTATTGGTGTAAGTTCCAGTTCAGCATCAGTGGCGCGGTATGTGTTTCTTTTTGCGTGGTGCACAGTATATTTATGTTGTGACTTCTGTCAGACCTGCACGTTCCCCATCCATGCATGACGTGTTTGTGTTTAAGACGATTGATGTCGGCGGCGTTTGTGTATACGAAGCTCCCGATTCTGAACGCAACGGCATGTGCGGAGATTTTTATACTGTCAGTTTGCTATGTCTTTTTTTTTATTGTTTCGATTAAGTTCTGATCTCGGTACTTCAATACAGCTGTGGCTCTAAATTCCTCCGTAAACACCGAAATGTGCGCCAGATCACATTTTGAACCTCCTCGGCCTCATGTCCGCCACGCGCGTCTTGCTTAACATCTGGGATGCGCTCCAGCTCGTCGACGTACGTCTTTCTCGTTTTATGTTCTTGTTTTCTTTCTTTCTTTTCATGGCATTGTTTTTTTCTTTTCGGCGTGTGGGCTGAGCACACGGCGGTCTTATCCTCATGCAAGGGCGCTCTTGTGTTGCTGGATGAGCGTTTCGACTCACGCACGCGTCATCGCCCTTTTATTTATCCTTGGTGTAATTTGAAGGGCAGATCTCCCTACGGCAGAATTGACACCCCGTTTCGAATGTCATTGTCTTTTCTCCAAATCAGTGCGCTTATTATAATTACAGACAAACCGGCTCGCGTGCCTGCGTTTCACGGAGCGGTGCTATCCGTGCGCGAAGAGATCAGCGAAGCAGGCAACACCGTCGCTGCCGAGTTCGCCGCACCCATCGAAAATCTCAGCCAGTGCGTGCACAAGTTTCAGGGAAAGTAAACCACCTACTTACGTCAGTGTAGATCCTTCGCAGAAGTGCACAGGTTCCTCCAGAAACAAGTGCACCGGCCGTTTTTGAAGCGATACCTCAAACACGCGACGAGATCCTGACACACATCCGTGCTTGCGATGACATGCTGACCGTCGCGCTGTGCATGTTCGGTTTCCGGATCCAAGTGCGCATCCTCAAGCACATGCAGACAGTCGATGCGCGGTGGGCTGAGAACACGCAGCGAATTCTGGAGGAGATTGCGAAGATGTCGCCGGTGGTGGGCCTACCGCCGTTGATGGAGATGGAGAAGACGGTAACGGCAGCGTCGCCGTCTCGCCTCCACACGCTCGACCGTGAATTCATCGAATCTGGCATTGACACGCTGCGGTGCATGTCGCTGGGGCACGGGCTCGACACCTCCCTGCCAGCGTAGACGATCACGCGCTACGAGGTGGATCGCGAGACAAAGATCGGCTTAGGATTCTTCTTGGACGTGTACAAGGGTACGTGGCGTGGACGCACGGCTTTGCAGAATCATCACGAGGTCGGGCGTAGTCTATTAATTTATGCCTCAACCACACCTTGACCTTTGCATTGATCAGGTTCTCATGCCTTGGATTGCTGAACCAGAGCCTCTCTCGGCGTATGCTCGCTGGAAAATCGAGGAAGACGAGAGGTTTTACGCGACGTTCCCACAAGCACGGCACGTGGCAGACCAATACAACATAATTCCCAGCGCTAATCTGCGCTAATCTGGAGGGTACTGGCTACTATTACGATGGAGTGGTTGCGTTATTTTTTCTATGGCAGGTGAGCGCCTCTTTGGCTGGATCTTTTCTTGTCTAACCTTACCTACGTAGTAACGACCTCAACAACCTCTCACGATTCACGACCTTGCACAGATACGTTTACGTCCCATGATCCAGCCGCAGACAAAACTCGACGCCTCATCGACCAGGAGATGCAGAGGCTTGAAGACTCGATCAGGGTCTTGAAGTCTCGACGAAATGTTCTGGCTCCCATCGCCCGCCTTCCTCCCGAGATGCTCTCCAAAATATTCTCGTTTCGAGCTGCGGAGTCAGCGGAAAGCCTCAATCCCCTTGAATGGATCAGAGTTAGCCATGACTCACGTCACTGGAGGGCAGTCGCGCTTGATTGTCCGAGCCTGTGGGGAAGTCTTGTGTTTACCCGTCCCAAGTGGTCCGAAGAGATGCTAAAGCGATCCAAGATGGCCAGCCTCGTCGTGAAAGCCGACCTTACATGCATCACTCCCAGGATCTTCGAAGCAGTCCGACTGGCGTTACTACACGGCCCTCGTATACATGAGCTTCAGCTTCGTGCTGCCAGCGCTACCATCAAGCACCTTCTTTCAACAGACCTGGAATGATTCGAGGCGCCCGCGATTCGTTCTCTTTCGCTCTCCGTCCCTCGAACCACCCGCTTTGGTACGGATGAGGGCTTCACGATACCCGCGACTGTCCTCAGCGGTGAAACGCCGTACTTGAGAAGACTTGACCTACACAAATGTAACATCAGCTGGGACTCTTCCCTCCTCAAAGGCCTTACTCATCTGAAAATTCACGATGTCGCTGTCACCGCCAGGCCCACCACGCAGCAATCGATGGCCGCTCTGGAGAGAATGCCAGCTCTCGAGGTTCTCGACTTTCAGGACGCATTACCTCTTTCACCAGGAGCGGGAACCTCTGATTCACTGCCTGACCGTCTTATCGATCTCGCACAACTCGCCTACCTCGCAATCGCGTCTACCGTTCCTGAATGTGTCAACCTCGTCCGCAGAATCTCTATACCTGCCAGCACACGCATTTATCTTAGCTGCAGCGGCACAGAAGCCACTGGAAACGACTTCTCAGGCATAATGAAGATCATCTCGAACCCCAGAGGCGCTTCTTACCATGCAGAAGATAACGTTGGCATGCCAGAAAGGAAAACCATCCGTGTTCTGCACGTCCAGCATGAGGCCCCTGTCAGCCTCGTGGTCCACGGCTGGACCAACCCTCTTCTTCCCAGCGAAGCACACGTTCGCACCACCATGCCTGACATCCAGCTTAACCTTTCCTGGCATTACTCCCCCCAGACTAAGGTCGACGTAATCGCGACAACCATTTGCAAAGCCATTCCCATCGCCCACTTGCGCTCGCTGCGACTCTCGCACGTGACAGGTATTACTAAAAGGACCTGGACGAATACATTTGGGTTCTTGCCGAAACTGCACAGCGTGCACATTGCGGGCGAGTCGGCGCGCACGTTTATTGCCGCACTTCGCGAGGAGGTATCTATGGAGGCTCAGGTCTCGCCTGGAGGGATGCTCGGTGTCAAGCGTCCTGGCTTACGCCGAAGGAGATCGGCCGTCCCCGCCGTTAACTTCCCACATCTCAAATCACTCACAATTGAAGACGCGAGCTTCGAAGAGCACGCGCCAGTATCAAACCCTTTCGACAATCTCCAGAATTGCCTGATGGAAAGATCTGAACGGAAGGCGGACATTCAGGAATTGCACTTGCGCGAATGCAGCCATTTGTATGAGGAGAACGTGGACCGGTTAAGGGAGATTGTTGCCGAGGTGGATTGGGATGAAGTTGAACAAGGATTTTCGGATGACGAGTCGGTGTATGGGTATGACGACATGGGTGGTTATATTTTTGGTGGATACAACTACGAATATTCGCTCAGACTGCCAATGTTCAGATGTCGGTGACTGGGAGCGCATGACAGTTCGGACCGTCAACTTGAGTCGTCGAACTCGCCTTCGGGAGAACCTTCAGTCAGCACTGAAACTCAGCCACTCCATTACAGCTATGACTGTCCCCCCCAGCCCGGACTAACTCAGGCTCCTGTTTGGGTCTCTTTGCCCCACATCCCGCGGGATCGTGCCACGCGAAGAAGTAGACACGAAGCTCATATATCGAATCAACACAATGTAAGTGCCCCCTCTCTCGCCATTCTTGATTGGTTGACGGTATCCTGTGTCCAGGTGTCCGGGCCTGACCCTATGCATCTCTATCCATCATATGGCCCATTCGTTGAGGTTATTCAGACTAACATTGTAGTCCCATCACAACGTACCCCGTATATCCTGGGCCACCCTACATGGATTATCTTCCTTCTCCAACATCGTCCACTTCGTCAATTACCTCAACCCTGTACGAAGTTGAGAACCACGGTCTTTACCAGGCGCCCACCCAATATGACGAAACAATTCACAATGCGTGACAGCCATCACGACATGAAGATCACTATCCATCACACCATATTCATGCTCATCAAGACCAACATACCTCTTATAACTTTTATCCAACGAACAAATTACATCATGCGAGCCGCTGGCTGGCCCAACGACGCCGTGCGCGTTGTTTGTGCGCGAGGTGGGGATCTGGAAGGCCCTCAGGCACCGGAATGTCCGCGAGCTATTTGGTGCGAGTAGTGCGAGTGGTGAACGACCGTGGTTCTTTGTATGTGCGTACATGCGGAGGGGGAGTTTGGTAGAATTTTTAAAGAGGGTCAAGGGTGTGGAGGAGGAGCGGGTCAGACATGGACCCGGGGGAAGCATGAGTGGTGCTATTGGTGCAAGTGTGACTGCGGCGCCTCTGATAGGGAGGCAGCGCACAGCGTCATTCGCTGTCTGGGGGAGTAGCTCCGGTCACGGAAGGGATGAGCAGCAACAGACAACTGTTTCACGCGAGGGAGATCTATTTCGATTCATGCTCGAGATTGCACAAGGGATGGAGTACCTGCATTGGAACGGCGTGCTGCATGGGGATCTCAAGGTACGTACTCGCGTGCACATATGTACATCGCTCAATGGTTATGTACGCTTACTAGGCAGCGAATGTGCTGGTGGACGACAATATCCACTGCGTCATCTCCGACTTTGGGCAGAATGAAATGAAGTGAGAGGTGTACCGTATCAGCGGGACAACATCCCCTCGCACGTAACCTCCATTTCCATTCCCTGCCCACTTACTAATTTTTAATGTGCAGATGGAACATTGAGATGGCGAACACGTACACGTCCATCTGCAGAGTCAGCGAGAGTTTCAAAGTGGGTGCACCCCAAGCAGCATTAGCAGCATCGTTATCTGGCGTGGCTGCAACGAAACATCAAATTGGATTACATATAAACAGCAGAACCGAACACGCACGTCTTCGACGCCATTGTTTCGCCTGCCCGTGCTTTGACACTGCATGATAGACATTTTGCTGAAAAAATTGATAAGACGCTTAAAATAATACCACAACTCACTCCCCCAACTGGGAAGCTGGCAGGTTTTTCCCTTCTTATTTGCAAAGGCTCACACTACAGGTGGTACAACCAACAGTCAAATATTTTACTTCTACGACACGATGAGCCGTAGCCTGTGAAAGTGATTAGCCAGGCAGGACACAAAACATTGATACCTACGTGAAGCACCTCTTCTTTTTGCAAGCTGTCCCAGGTTCCCAAGTCAAAATAAGAAGGCAGGTCATGCCACAACCGTCGGCGGCCTGCTACGTGCAGGATTTCACTTGTGTGTTCGCAACTGATGCATTCGCCATTATAAGCAGCAACCTCCCAAGCTGCTAGTGCTGAAGTCTTCAAAGGCTTGGTTTCACCGTTCTTCCTAACCTTGTCACGATACACGGCACACACAAGCGGGTTATGACACCGGCTGTTAATTGCCAATGGTTTCAAAGTCCATGCCAGGTGGTAACGTTCTCTGCGATGCCAGATGCGGAAACTGCCATTAGAGACTACTTCCATTTCTCTCGCGGAGGGAAAAACAGTGACGTCATTGTCATCTCGAGGTAAACCTGCTTTCATCTCCTCCTAAATTTTGTTTAATCGTAGTTGGAGTCGAAGTTTGGAAGACCCTCACCATTGTGTAAGATTCACATGCAGAATAATACAAGGCAGGCAATGCCGTGTAGAGACCGAATTCATAGGCAATGCGAATGAGTTCGAATTCAAGTCCGGCATGAAAAGGAATGCGACATCCTAGAACAGCGTTTTTTTGCCACAGGCGTAGGCTGCTCGGGAAATCGTGGGTTATGCGGTTACACATGTTTTTAAACAGCGACATATGTCGATATTTGAAACTCATGCGCAAGAAAGAATGAATGGTATCGACCTCGGGAAAATCTTCTCTGTACTTCTTATGAGACTTCAGTACAAATTTTTGATGTTTTGCTCACTTGTCTACACCGTATATCGATTTTGCAAATAAAAGCAAGTCCTTTGCATTATCAGCCAATTGCATTGTGTAGATTTCTGTGTATGACTTGTTCGGTCGAGCATCCCAAATGTTTTGAAAGATTGGAGAGTAAACACTGAAGAGTCCTTGGTGAACCAATATGGAAGCGTCTCCAGCATAGTATCGAACATTGCCGTCTGAAAATATTAGGTCGGTAGAAGTTGTCATAGTAGAGAATGACTCTGAGATGGGTGGACACGGTAAGTCTCATCATAAAAATCGTTGCAAGGTTTACTCCACAAAAAAGGACGGGGTTCAAAAAATATATTTCGAAAGGGAAGGACACCTTCAGAGACGATAATGATTAACTAATCAACAAGGAACATAAAAGGGACATCATCGACCGCGTTGAACTACACAGTAGGATTAAATTGCTTTACATGTTTTAAAAACGACAATGCATGCTTACTGAATTTTCTTGCCCATCAATTAAAACATCCCAGTGGTCCATGGCGAAGAAAGTGGGAAGTAAATTCCAGACATGTCGGCGACCTATGTGGTGGATATTCCTTGCACGACATTGACAATAATGACAAAGCTGCCCATCCCAACGTGGGTCCCAACGATTCAATGCCACGACGTTTGCAGCTGACCGGATGATGATTTCACGAAGACGTTGGATTGTCATCGCACATTTTCTTTCGTTCGTACATTTTCGTGAATGTAGAGCTCCCGATCGTAACCACAGGTATGTCGAACATTTTTGGATATCGAAAAGCACGTCCCTTGCCATACAGCATTGAACTTGATCTAGGACGTCAAGAGTGGCGATAGTGCCGTCACCACGAGGTATACCACGTTTAAGCTCTGCCTAGGAAACATTGAAGCCAAAAATTAGCAGAGGAAGCGATGCTCACCACCGTGTACTTGACACAAATTGTGTACATGATGGATGGCAAAAGAGATAACAGACAACCAGCTCGTCCAATTCGCAAAAGGTCAAGCTCAATACCAGCATAAGTTTCCAAACGGCTAAGTTTGATTTGTGCCTTAACATCCCATTCGATCAAGGTTACCGGAAAATCGAGTCGAAGGCATGCAATCGATGACCTCAGCATGGCTTTATTGTCGTATTTTCGTGACATTCGAAGTAAAGCTGAAAATTCTTCGACGGGCAGAGGACTAACCCTGAAAAGACGTAAAAACCAAGATACACCACCAACACAATCGACCTACTTGTTAAGTCGATACACTGCATTTACATAGTGCACCAGATCCCTGCCAGGGTCTTTTAACATTATGCGTGGTGTTTTCGCCATGATAGAAGGTCGAGCAGCCCATATATTTCGAAATTGAGTTGAATTCAGTTCCATGAACCCCTGGTGGACTTTTACGAAGATATTCTCGGCGACATAGACGACATTTCCATCGTCAAATAGCAGCGGACGCAACGGAGCAGGATTAGACAGGCCAATATGAGGGACGACCATAGTTGTTGCCATGAGACTTCAGAAACATAGACACCACAAAATCAAACAGATAATATCGGGAAGACATGAAATCAGAGATGTGCAGCATGGGATCTAATCGAAAAAGCATGATCATCCAGCTTTGCCAATTTTATTTCTCCCAGTTAGGTCTGAAATTCTAGACATATGGATTGCTAAGGCTGCGCCGGCACGAATTTGACGAGGTCCTATTTTTGTAGAGTCGTATTCTATTTGGGTGCCCCCGCACCTCTGAAACATATCTCTCTTGCTCGCTCACCCACTCGCAAGAAAAGTTTAGTGCCCCTCCATCTCTCCCTTTTCCTACAGTTAGTGTTTAGGGTGGTCTGTGATTTTTCGCTTCCCCACCACATTTCACCGTTTGTACCGGGTTCTCCCCGCTCCCGCCCTTGAACTTCGCCTGGATGACTAACCGGGTGCGAGCGGTCGGTGAACTCCCCGAGAGGCGCTAAGCCTTGTGAGCTCAAGCTGGCGAGATGTTGAGTAATCATAGACTTCTGCGGGTACAAAAATGAATATCGAATAGTATGAAGAGCAAAGTACATAATAGTAGATTCAAAAAAGGCAATACCCATATCGTTCTTCGTTTTAGTGCAGCTAAGTTCTAACCGTGTAGACGCCAATCTCCCAGGTCCCAAGCAATATTGTCGATAAGCTCCGCCCGTGGATTGATACCCCGTAGCCTGTAAAGAAAACCTTGATTGTCGCGGACGTTTCGATGAGCAGTCTCTAAGCCATTCTTTTTCTCGCCGTCCACCCAATCGTAAATGTCCCATTCCAAGCTCGTCGACGCGAAGTCATATCCTCGAATGCAGTATTTCAAGATACACTTTGAGATGCTCGGCATCATGGAGGGGGTACTGTGCACGAGGCGCATATTGATGACATTCTTGAAATCGAACGTGAGGTCAGGATAGGCACAGTAGATTTTGTTTCCTGAGATGAACGCGACGACGGCAGAGGAGTGAAAAGAATATAATGGCTGGATGGCATTGTCGTCTTTTGCAATGACAATATTCACCGAATGGATGCCAACACGAAGAGTAAGGATCTGGGCAACACCACCAACAGCAATGTAGTCTTGAATTGGAATGATAGACGTTTTGACCTGAACGAGACCATATCTCTTCGTCATCTCTTCTTGTACAGTTGCAGCCTGGTTTCTGGGGACATAAACGTCGATATCGCCCGGAGCAAATGTCCATGGATTTAATGCCAACAGAACTGTGGAACCAGATACAATGCTGCGAGTTTTCGCCATAATTTCGAGCATATGGAATGCGTCTAGACCAGCATTAAGGAAAATGCGATTGACGGTGTTGTTGACGTGATCATGAACGAGGTCGTAAAAGTTATGGTTCACTCCGGCAAATGCAGACAATTCACGCAGGTTTAATTGGTAGAAAATGACCTGCACGATGTCGTACACTAGCCTATCCCATGGGTCTAGAAGCAAAGCAACAGTCAAGGTTTTCAGACGTCAAACATTTTCAAGGCAAAACTCACTCGGAAAAAAAGATTTCAAGTAAGAACTGGAAGACATAGAAACGAGGGACGACTTTCCAGAAAACATGATATATCGACATCAGGACCCTCCTGATGACATTTTATACTGTTGATAACGTGAGATGAATCACCTACTTTGCAACTACTTTGAAATTTGCATTTCAGACGTTTGAGAACGAGTGCAATACGTCACAGCATGCGGTCATGATGTTTATCGCATTTCTCTCTGTAACAGACATATCACAAATACCGTTCACCTGTAAATATCCTCAGGTGGCTCTACGAAAGATCATGAATATTGTAACCATTGAAAACGAATGAACTATACTTGCGAATTCGGCCTGCACAGTGTTCAGATCATGCCAGTCTGGCAATCCGCAGATTTTAGGCAAGGAGAGCCATATTTGAACACGCCCTCGATAGAATGCACGTTTGGCAGCACTCTCACAAGGCATGCAAAATTTTCCTGTCCACTCAGTCCGCCACCTTTGCAAAGGTGGGAACAGGTGAGCCGAAGTTGACGATGTCGAACATATCACAGCACGAAACATGGAACAAGAGCGTGGATTTTTGCATGATGTTCTGTAAGGTGAAGGATTAAATGCCCAATCGAGAGTCGTCTGTCGCTGAATTTCATAGACAACAGATCGGAAACGGAGGCAACGTTCGATATCTGTGGGACTCATAACATTCAATGAGCCATCACGACGATAGACACCGCTCTTGATGGTGTGCTGAATTTAAATGAGTCGATGCTCTATTGCATTGCGTCAAAACCCACCTCAGAATATTCCTCTGTTATTCTATAATATAAAGCAGGCATAGCAAGACGAATGTTGTTGGCTCTTGCACATGCCAGAAGATCGAACTCGTAGCCGCAATCACCAAAGATGCGACTTTTCAGTTTCTGGCGTCTTCTGAACGAGCAATCCTAATCACTCAACCGATATGGGAAATCATGTTGGAGCAAAGCAACCAAATCAAAGTGCAAGTCGAAGTTGAGATACTTCCGAGACATTCTGAGAGTTGCAACAAGGAATGGAGCGGTCACTGTCCATCTTGAGATGAAACGATATGAAAAAGCACTGTGCTTGTAAATGAGACAGCTTACCCATAGCCACAATACAACAAATCCGAGTAATAAGTGAGGTCGGATGCATCATCGTCTAATGCAACAATTGGAACATCGGCGGAGCATACGAGCTCCTGCAATTGCCATATACGAGAAAACATGCTCGAGTTTCGGCAGAAAATGCCATGATGAACTTTGATAGCTTTGTTACCGGCAGTGAATATGACGTTTCCATCTTGAAATTCACAGTGCCAGGTTGTTGCAAGAGGAGGTGGCAATGGCATTTGAGAGCGATATGGAGGATAAACAAGCTACGTTGATTGAGAACAAGAACACGAGCGGATCCTTCAGCAAAAGTGGTGAAACAACCTTCGGAGACGATATCAGCTGTTCCGAGCAATGTCTTGTGCATCGGAGATCTTCAGATCTGTCCGAGCGGAAGTCCTGTGTTTGACGCATATGATTTATCGACAGATGTTGAATCGATCAGGTTCGAGATGAGAAGTGGAACTTTCAACGGGCGAAAAGACCGTCCGACCAAGACCCCTGATGCGTGATGAGAGGTCACAAGTTAAGACAAGGGGACAATGTCATTCAATTTAAAATATAAGACTTCGATGAAAGAAATGACGAGGCGGCAGTGCAGAGAAGGATAGATGAATAGACAGCTCTGTAACATCAATTGGTGTCCATGACTTGTGCTTCGGGAACTGTGGCATCCATTTTCTTCCCTTTCTCCTTCCGTGGCTTTTCTTTTTCCTTCTCTTTCTCTGCCGCTTTGTCTAAACGAAGACGGTTTGAAGGCGAAGCAGCGTGCACCAAATCATTCTTGCGTTTTTTGGAAAGAGAGAAATTGAAGAAGGCGTCCGTGGAAGAAGTCGTTGCACGGTCGGAAGATTCAAATTCTTTAAGCGGGGCGGGTGGAGTAGGAACAACTGGTCGAAGAGGCACAAAAGGCTCGCTATCTGATATGCCGAGCACACGCAGACTGTGAGCATTGATTTGGTATACCTTTGGCCAGTATAAACTGATGAAAATGCTGCGACGAGAAGAAAAAAATTGACTCACCTTACGAAGCCTTCCACCTTCTTTCATCATAAAGCAGTGCAACGTACAGTTTGCTAAAACCAAAGTACCTGGACGGAGGGCATCGTAATTCTTCCAGGGAGGGATAAGATTGTTTTCTGTGTCGCGCACGTCATGTTGAACCAGCTGGTTGTGGACGTGTTTGAAGTAGGGGCCACCGTAGTCGGGGTTCAAGTAAGGGTCATAGAACGCCCCCACTCTGACCTCTGGTAATGAACCTATAACATATAAGCCGGTTAGAATTGTCCACAATATCATGTACTCACCACTGGCCTTGCACTCAGCAGGTTTGGAGCTATCGATACGGTTCAATTTTGTAATATCGGTCTTTGCAACCCTCTTCGAAGATTTGGCGGTAAGCGAGACAGGGTTCTGGTGACATACTAAGCACCATAAGAACAGCAAAGAACATTGAAACTCACGCCATATTTGGGAGGCATATGGAGAGCGATAAGATTCTTTTCACTGCCAGGTTCTCTGCTACTCGATCTGATCCACTCTCGAACGTCAGGCGTCTATAAACAGTTTAAGAGCTATATGCCAAACGAGCAGCGTGCTCCTACCTGTTTAGCTTCTCCCTCCTCATCTTCATCACTCTGTCGAATGTCATTCAACGTCCCGATTTGATTGTAGAACAAAGTCGAGAGTAGTTCCGGAGCCAGAGAAGGAACACCGAGCACCAAGACATCCTTAACTTTGCTGCTGTCATCGATGCCCAAAAACTGAGAACATAAGTTGACAAGCAGAACGACAGAAATAACGTGAGGACTGACGTCGCTTCCCGACCACTTTGCATAATGATTCCCTTTTGCACACAAAACTGTACCTGCATCCGCCACACAAATTTGACCGAAGACTACGACACGGAAATCTGAATTGTCAGATTTCTTCTTGTAAAGATAATTGCCAGTATATTTGTCCACAGCTCTGACAAAGTCGATGTTGTAATCAGCACCAGCAAGGGAGCCGTTGTCCATAAGAACGATCTGTTCAGCCACGATTTCGTACAGGCCATCTTGAACCCGACTTTCGAAAGCAGTAGACATGACAGGCGTAGAAGCAGACATCAGATATGAAGAGTCAGATGAGGAGGAAGCGAAGGACGACAAGTGAACCAAGGTGCACGACACACTTATTAAATAGCGGACCCTCAGTGTAAAGTCAAGACAAGGTGAAACTGATTGATGAAAAGTGACGATAATGAGACTTCCACACATGAAAGTCTAAGGTGGAGCAGGTAATACATGTTTACGAATCCGTGGAGACGAAACCTCCCCAGATTGGCGTGAAGAAGGGCAGGCAATGCGCTTTGAAGGACGACAACGACCAGATAGAGATTGTGACGCGTCCTCACTACAAGAACGCTTTCTCTTTGATATGCGACTTTCGACATCAACAGGCTGCGTTGTCAGATGCGCTTCAGCCTGCAACCTGTGTAACAAATTAACAGACGTGCTATTGAAATCAGACTGGGCACAGAGTTCAAGTCTATCAGCAACCATGTCGACACCCGTATTCAAAGCATTTGCAGACAGCAAAGCATGTAGATGGAGCAGCTCTTGCCTTGCATCTATACGCTCCTTTGGTGACCCATAAGCAACCAGTGTCTCAAGTCTCAAATGGTTAAGACGAGCTTTCTCCACCCTGGCGTCTTCCGACAGTGAACGCATAATCCGACAACTGTCAAACTTTCGTAAAATGAACAGGCTTTCAATACTGCGAGCCCGAGATACCATCACATACGGAGCTTCGGTGCCTCTGCAAGATTGTAAATCCACGAAAACACGTTCCAGAGTCTGACCTTGGGCTCGATGCGCCGTCATAGCAAATGCAGGAACGATGGGCACTTGTGAACGGTACACGGTGCGACTCTCTTTCGTATATTTGTTTTTGAAAGATAAAGTTACGGTGTCTGAAAGGATGGGCATATCATGCGCAGGTAGGCCTGGCATACAAGTCGCCGAAGCAAGAGGTATATTTACAACCACAGATTGCAAATGTCGCACACCTGATGAATCTTCGCTGAAGCGAATGCTCTTGACAGTGCCTCTGCTCCCGTTAACAACCCCTGCCTCAACGTCATAATTCTGCGACACGAGAACAGGCATTCCAATGCATAACGGTAACCTACCCAACCTCTACTTAGTCCTTCCAGAATGCAAATTACTAAGTTTACCAAGTGTACTCGCGTTTTCTATAGTTGCACTGCCTTTGTTACGACCCACTCTTTGTCTATCCACAGAACAATACCAATGAAGCTCTTGACCAGTCTCCTTGGCAAACTGGATAGCACCACGTTCATTCAGAGCATCTTTGGCAGCATTTCCATAGACAATGATAGGTGTGTCATGATGCCCACCCTCAGGCCTGTTACTGGCACCCATTATTCGCGTTTCCAGAAGGCGAAAATCTGACGCCGAACATCTGCCTTCCCGCATCCTCGTAAGAAGCTGAACAAAACGCTCATTTTCATCACCGGTCTGACGATGCTGCTCAGAAAGCATGACGACGACTTTCACCGAATACCATAACAATTTACCGAAGACCGTATTCTGCGCAGTATTTGACTTCGCGCTTTCGGTGGTATTCAGCTTTGCAAACAACCTAGTATCTCCAACAGGAGGCAACTGTGCAAAATCGCCTGCAAATATGATGTTGATGCCTCCAAAAGCACGTGGGTCACCTTTCGCCCTCGACAGAGCTTTGCTGATTTCACACAGAAACGAGCAACTGATCATGGACACCTCATCAATGAATAAGAAGTCTACACCTTCCCACAAATTTGCCAGCTCAGAAGCAGAGTGACCACTATTGAAAGCATATTTATTGTTACCTATACACAGAGCAGCATGTAAAGTCATTCCTGAAACGTTGCGTGCAGCTATTCCCATAAAAGAACAGACTCGGAATCTGCGACCTTGATTGGAGCAGTGAAAAAAGTCGCAAACGGCATCAATGACACGCGATTTTCCTGTGCCGGCAGGTCCAGACAAAAACATTCGAAGTGCTTCATAGGTACTATCCTTCTGTCGACAGCTCTGAGATGCAACAATTCGAAAAGCACGTTCTTGCTCTTGATTCAAGCTCCACTTAGTGACAAAATCAGACAGCACGACTTCATGAGGTGCATGTAAAGCCTGAATGTCTTGCCTTATCTCAGGGATGAATTCCATGGATTCTGCACAAGGCGTTGCAATCGGCAAAGCAGCTTCAATGCTACTGGTCAAGGTTGTACCAGAATCAGACACGGTCTTGTCAGACTTTGACTTACGTTTCCATGCATCCCGACGGTCATCGTATGCCCTCTTCCATATGCTCTCTAAACGGCGATCTGAGGCTTCAACACGGACCAGATGAGCACCATAGTCAACAGGTGTAACACAGCTATTTATTGAATACAAACCGCTTCTTTGAGCACTCAACAAACAATCTCTTGTATCCTCTTCAGTTTCCTGGGACTGACGGGAACGACAATCATCCATTGCATCCAAATGGTGCAACAACGAGCTGTCGTCGAGCTCCCCATCCCCGAGTACATCATCTACGACATCTCGCGAGCCTGATAGTTCTTGTGAAACCACGAAACATTTCTTTCTCGCACGTCGATCTGCCCAATGGCTGTCGCGGCTGTCACGACATTCATGAAGGACTTGCATGTTGTCCATAATTGTCCGATGTCTGCAAACAACAGGAAGCGTCGCCAGCCATCGGGCATGTGCATCTAACCAAGATTCACCTAACTGACACAAATCCTCGACGCTTCTCCAAGGTCGGAATAATACAAGCATGACACGGGAATAACGATCTAGCCCATCAGTTTTGTCTCGGCGGGGAAGTCCAGGACCGATAGGAACAACGACCCAAGACTTGGAAGGAAGCCGGACAACATGATGATGAGTATCATAATCATCATGCAGACGTTGCAACTTTATTTTTGGACGCACTTTCTCCTCGTCGGAGAGAATGTCTGCCAATGAACCTAAAGGACGTGACGAAGAAAAGCCATCTTGGAGATGTGTTTTTGCTGTCTTCACCTTATCCACTCGACCGATGAAATCCCACAAAGACAGGTGTTCAAGAGCACTACCACGACCAACATAGTCAGAAACTAATGGTGCTTTACGAACAAGCCCACGCTCGACGTCAACATCAATACTTACTTCTGCATCGTTTTCACGGTCCTTAAACTGATGAGATTCATCATATTGCAGATCGTCCGAGTCGCCCTCCGGTTCATTTTCTTTATCGCCCAAGTCAAATCCGGCCTGATGAGCTCGACATTCAGGACTTGGGCGCTGCCCATCAATGTACTTCTCAAAACTGGTCCAGTAAAATCGTCGATATTTGTGGCTCGTAAAGTGATCACCATAACCAAGCAACTCGCTGCAAACCTGTTGAGCGGATAATTCCTGATGAGAAATCATGGAGTGGGCACATTTTTGAAGAAGTTGCTTAGCCCGAATAGTGACCTCATCGTCTCCGGGAACATACTCTCCAAGTCGTTTGACAGCAGTCTCCAACGCCGCAAATGCCACATGAGTTTTAAGTTGAGATTTGGAAATATAATCTGTAATGTAATATATCATTGCCTTTGCCGAAGGACCCGAACCAATAAATTTGATGTCCATGTTGCAACGAACGTTCCTCATGATTGTAATGTTAAAATTGTTCACCATACCGTCCAAACATCGCAGAGTCATTTCGCCCGTGTCAGGATCAAGGTATGATACAGGCACATGCTTTGTGGAATCGAGATCAAACCGACACTGCTGGTCTTCGAACGGCTTGCAATACTTATAACAAGTTTTGTTGTGCTTATGAACCTGACAGGACCTAACAACGTTTTTCAAGTCAACTGCTTCGGCTTGTGGCGATGAAGGTGTTCCATTCAAGCCTCGCAAAGATGAAGGATGAAACTGGCTTGACGGCACTGTGACGTTCTCAGGTGCTTCTGGAATTTCATTTGAAATTGTGTCATCCAAAAAACGAAAAAGTCGAGCACAAAACTGACTCCCGTTCTGTCCCATAGCACGTTTTTTTATTTCATTTGGGTTCAAGCTACCTTCCAACCAAATCAACATATGACAGTGAAGGGTTCCTCGGCCTTGAGCTTCAACACATCCATAATAACCTTTCACGACACCCAGAATGCCGCCTTCAGAACTACGCTGCGAGGAGTTGTATCCTAGCAATGCACGAATGAAGGCATCCATGTAGAGATGAAAAAACTTGGTAGCAGATACCGGGTCCTTGGCAACAAGCTGTGCTTGATCCTTGTAAACAGGTATTTCAGAACAGGTCATCTTATCGACATCAATGTCATTGCCAGCGAGAAACTTGACAACGGGGTTGTACACATCGGCAGGGTTGATTGTTAAATAAAAACTGGGAAATCCTAAATGGAGCATTAAACCTCTGATCTCGTTTCTTTTTACAACCTTCGAAGATGCAGAACCGGGGACGGCAGCAGTGATAACATTCACTTCACGCATTAACGATAGAACCCTCCTTTCTTCATCATCCCGGGCTGTAAGCATATCTCCTCTAGACACACGTTCAGTCACGCGTTGCACAGCTTCTAAACCAACCGACGAAAAGGTATTCGCAACACTGTCAAAACTAGCATTATTGACCTTCAAGCTTGTTTTCAGTAAAATAGACCGTCGTTGAATGATGTTGAATGCAGTGAACATGAATGAATGATGTTCTCGGAAACGCTTATCCGCCAACGAAAACATGTATCGCACATGAGACTTAAACGAAACACGAATCTTACGACTGGAATCTTCGAAGCCACCGATACCATAAGGAAAAAGAGTGGGATACATCATCGGAAACAGCCCAGGATTGTTGAATTCATTAACAGGATCGGGCCTATGAGGCACTTGTATATATCCACCTCCTCGCTCCGTTATATGCCGTACAGCTGCAGCTCTAAGCTCTTGATTTGAAACAATCCCGTCTAAATCAGTAATGACAACCTGCTGAAAACTAATCTCGTCACGAGTCGCATCTCTTTCACCATCAGGCTCATCGTACCGAGACTGCAACGTCTCCTGTGCTATGGAAGGCAGAATATGCTCAACATGATACGGCAAACAAGGATTTGCCTGCACCTCATGCAAAACTGATTCGTTGATCTCAATGTTGCGATATAACGGATTGTTAGCTTTCAGCCAAACCAAAGCAGCCCGAACTCGATCAGCACGCACGGACAAGGGTTTTCCCTTCTCACTGAGCCACTGTGGAGAAGGAGGCCTTGATCCTATAAATATTACGCAGACAGGTGTAACAATGTCTTCGATTGAAGGAGGCAGCATTGACGCTATCGCACCGGGATCTTGGGGATATATAATGCAGTGCCCTCTTAAGCCACGTTGTTTGAAAGGATCATCGTGCAAAGATCCTTCGTCACGCAGCTGCACAATCCAACATTTCGCTCTGCACAACGATATCATAGACTCTTCTATTGGAGTCAAATTCTGAAGAACATCGGGAACTGGCCCCAAAAACATGTGGTTGGCCAATGCGAATTTTGGAGTCCTACCTGCAGCCAAAGACGCTGAACAGGCCTTGCATAACAAGAAACGCAAACTTCCAAATCCATCGTCTTCAACTCCAGCAGGATCAACTAAAATTCCTTTCAAAGGACCTGATTGGTAAGGCAAGAGAGCGTCGACGGCAGAAGGAACATCTTGTCTGGTGTCATCATCAATGTTAGTCTGACTGCTATCATAGCCATCATCCTCCTCTGAACATTCACATGAGCTACCACGAGAGCGGACCCCAGAACACCGTAACACACCAACGTCAACACCATTGACAGGTACCGCCGTCAGTCCAGACAACAAGGTGTCTCTAGAACAAGACGCACAAGGAGAACGTCTCAGGGCATCACTTGACGTGGATTCGCGAAACAGTCGTCCCACCTTATCTTTCAATTTATCAGACACCACAGAAGGCCACTCACAATGTAAGCGATCCAAACGGGACTGCCGGTCATCAGTGACTGTGTTAGGCTCCTTTTTGACCGCCTTGCCTTTGAACAACATACGTGCATGACTGATCGCAACCTTCTTCAAGCGTGCTAACGTGAGCGTGTCATCAAAAGGAACATGATGTTGCGACAACAACCGCCGCAGAGATCGCAAGTTCAGTGTAGGCGCCACTCTTGTGAACAGATGTGCAACAAGATCATCCGAAGAGCAAGCCCCATCAGGACCGCCAGCAGACACCCTGACATCGGTGCAAGCTTCAGGAATATTGGTTGCAGAACATTGGCCACTCAAAAGATGGTCAGAAACTACATCCCGTATGTCAGACACGTTACCCGTGACTGAAATTCCATGACTGGCCGCTATTAACAGAAGCTCTCACTTGTCGATTTTTGTAGACAGACGCAGGACATGAAACAGATCAGAGCTATTGGGCTCACGAAACACACGCAACAAATCCTCCATGGAAGACAATACACTGGCACGCGTATCAGACTCGACGTAACGGCGACCTAAAGCAGATGCGACACGACAAAGGACGGCGAGAGGAAAAACGGGATTTCGGAAGGCGTCTAACAAGGTCAACAATATTTGATGTCGTAACTGACGAACAGAATTTGACCCGGCAACAGCAACACACGCAGACCCCATTCTACCCGCGCACAATCCGAAAATGATATGATGACACAACCTCTGCTGCCCGTGCACCACAGAACAATCACGTTCCAAACCATGGCTCGACAAAGCAGCACGTAATGCAGTCGAATCTAACGGGTTCATTACAAATTCAGGACATGAAGGTTCCGCAAAAGCGGACATAACACTCTGCAAAGCAGAAGGCACGAATCGAGAAGTCGAGGAACAGTCCTCGACTCCACGGTGCTCAGGTACAGAGGGTAACAAGCAAGGTTCAGAAACTGACAACGGGAAACCTGTACACAATCCATCAGCCGAAGAACGTTGGAAGAACCCACAAACTTACATAGCCGACTGTTGTATGTATCCAACGAGAACGTCTTCAAAACAGGCGGGAAATACCCATTGGATATCTGGCTCTCACGAAAGAGAGAGAACCAGTCGAGACCAAGGATCAACCTATCAATGCACACACGTTGAACTGCCAAGACACATGTGAAACTGACACCACCGCTCAAGGAAGTAAGAGCGACAGGAGAATCAGAAGTCGTCGATCCACAGCTGGGGAGAAAAGGAACAATAGTGGTAATGCGCGTGTCATCAAAGGAAGCCGGAAAAGACACTCCATCGACCGAAAACGAGAAAGGCATGTAGAAAACACGAAAGCACGCTGGCAAAAAAAAAGCGGAAAGAAGGTTGTCAGAAACAAGAAAGAACGGGAAAAAGACAGACCCAAAAGCAAAACGAAAGAGCCGAGACAAGAAAAGTGAGATAGAACTCGAAAGAACGAATGACGCCACGACGACGCCATTTATGACGAAAAAACGCGATATGATGTAATGCACTGCGCGGCGAACGCAAACGTTGCAAAAGCGGGGTTTTTTGCCAAGACCCACTACTAAAGTAGCGGGAATTAGCCTCGTTGCCCAAAGTGATGGTATCCCCCGCGCTAACTTGGAGTATACTCTGTAAAAATGGATGAAAAAATATTTCGCTGACTACGGGGCTCGTCAAACACTAGCCTCGTAGCCCAAAAGTGATCGATCCAGACCCCAGTCTCCACGACTGAAATGAACGATGAATTTATTCAAGGAGCATGGTTTTGCAGAAACAAACAAATTCGGTGAATAAAATTAGTGATCTGTCTTCTGCAAATACTCCGCAACCGAGATATCCACATCGTACGCGTACAGTCGATCATTTATCGACTCTGGAAGCTTGCCTAAAGATGAAGAACAGTCTGGACGTGAGAAGGATAGACATTCAGGGAAGCAGAAGGAACTATACACAAAATCCCAAAGAAAAGGTCACGGATCCACTGCTGGAACCACGACTGTTTCTTCTTACTATCGCCACTTCGTTTCGCCACATCAAGGATGCGCCAAACTCGTTTCAAGCGGATATCCTCATAGGCCGATGCCGTGCATTTCAATGCAGTACTCAGATCAAGACCTCTCGTTACGTGGTAGTGCCTCAACAAGAGGCCTATGGTGGCACCGTCCTCTGCAGCGCAGGAGACACCCTGGCCAGAGTCGGGGGGCATGGCGTGAGCGGCGTCGCCGAGTAGGATAACCTTTCCTGTCCCGGTCGTGGTACACCAATGGGGCATGCGAGGTGTGACATATCGCGGCAGAACAAGAAGGGTGTCATTGGTATCGTTCTCCGAAGTACACCCAAGCGTGATAATTTCCTCGTAGACGCGGTGGCCGGGGGTATCGTGAGGCGACTTCCACGATCTATGCCGCGCGAGAAGTTGGGCGCGTACGTCGGCGTAAGCTTGCGTGCGTGAGGGAGGGGTGGGAGATTCGTATATTGACCACCACTGGATGTAGCGGCCCTCGGGATCGTCGCCGGGTTTGTAGGGAGAGATGAGCGAGTATCCGAAGAACCCCTGCTCGCCGAAGGTCATGGTGACGCCTTCAGTTCCTAAACTGTCTCGAAGACGTTGGAACAAGGATGCGAGGGGGATGAATCCGCCAACTCCAGTCAAGCCACTATGATGCGATATTGAGGACTTCGAAATAGTTTTAACGCATGAAGGAAACTCACTCATATGTCGCAGGATACTTATTGTCGAAAATACATTCTCGAACAATACTGCGCACGCCATCGGCGCCAATGACAAGATCCGCGACATCAGATGTCCCATCGGCGAAGTCAATCAGCACACCGTCTGGGGTCTCGCGTACAGCTTGGACTTTCGCTCCCCAGATAATTCTGTCAGAGGGGATGTCCTGAAGCAGTGCTTCATGCACTGTGGCCCTCCGAAGCATTGTCTGGTCGAAGCCATATCGTTCCTTGCGTCCATTCCAGTACCGGCCCAACAGTTTTCCAGACGAGTTGCGAAACGAAAATATCGGGCCAGCAAACCCGCGCTGCTGAATGTAATCTGCAGCCTTTGGAGAGACAGATGCTATGGCGCGTAACCCATTCGGCGCAAGCCCTAGTCCGCCGCCGACGTTGGTGGTTGTAGATGAGGGACTCCTATGAGACTCGTAGACCCTGATTGTCACGTCTGGCCGTTCGGAGAGGTGCTTCTGCAAAGAGTGATAGGCGGACAGGCCGCCAATTCCTGCGCCGATGATAATAATTTTCATGAAGAGTCCAAGAACAGTCAGGATCAAAGACAAGCAAGTGGTCAAGTCGTCCCAGCTGGTAACACTTGCTTGGTGCTCTGAATGTATTGCTGCGGAACTAGCCTGACGGAATTTGACCCTGGCGAAACTAGCGGAGAACAATTCGAATGAACAGCTGCGCAGCAGAGTTAAGAGTAGGCCGCCAGACCGGCCAACGGGCAGCTGACAGGACTCAAATTAACTCCTCGCGCACACCAACCGAGTGAGAGAGAGATGTGGAGAGCTGGAATGTTCAATTTAACGTGACGGTCAAGAAACTTCCGCCTTCGGTCAAGATCCAGATCAAAACTTGAAGGCAATTTCGGATAAATACGTCGTTCTTACATTCATGGCCATGGGTGCTGATTATCCTTCTTCCCTTCACGCTTACCACCAGCAGGAACATGGACCTCTCAGCGATACAGCGGTTGATGATGAACGCGAAGATGACCTGGTAAATCAAGCTTGACTGATCATGGAATTTCGCTGATTCTATAATCTTTGATCTACTACTAGCCGGGAAGGCGACAGTCTATATAAAGCAGGAAAATACAGCGAGGCTAGGCAGTCTTACTGGGAAAGTGCAGTGAAAGTTGTGGGTCCAAAGTACAGAATTCCAGGTGTCCCAGGTGTGGGCGCTGGTGGTGTCCGGAGCGAATTATACACGTCAATGGACCCGTACGACAGAGCAAATTTGATGGGTTGCTGTACCGGTCTAGCAAGATGTCTTGTAAAGGAAGGCGATACCGAGAGTGTGGGTCTCTCAATTATTCTTTTGGTATTTGTATAGCCTAATCAACGATCGTTTTAGGCGCTTGCCTGGCTCGACGAAGTCGCTGTGTTGTACAAAAACACGTATTTTACAACAGAAAAGCCATTGTATGGTAAGTTGTATCCATCAGAATGCTTTGCTTTAAGTGAAGTTTCATGTCTTCAGATTGGATCGATCTTGGACTCGACCTTCCTGAGCTCACATATCGACGCACGGCAGGGCTAGCCACAAGCTCGGAGGTATTTTTCTCGCTCGACAACACTGGCGCAGCTGCGCACCGCCGATGGGTTGCCAATACCAGTACCGTGAACATGCCTCCCCACCACAAAACCCCGCGTACTATGGCCGAGGCTAACCAGGAGCGAGTATTAGAATTGACGCAACTTCGCCATCCGGACCCCAGCTTTACAGCCAAGCTCGAGCTGAAGAACCCCGAACTGCAGGTTCGTGGATCCTGGTCCAAGCTTGCAATTAAATCGCGTGCCCGTATGCTCGCCAGGTTTAGTTTCGCGAGCTTCATCTGGAACAGTAAGTGCGGTCGTCTGAACGATGACTATTTATTATTCTTACCAACCTTGAAGGTCATTTATACGTTGCCGGAGGGCGAAAAGACTCCGCCGGGCCATTCTACCGCGATTTCTGGTACCTGGATCTCGAAAAGTGTGACGCGTGGAAACCACTGCCAGATTATCCGGTCCCCGTGCCCTCATCCGGCGCATTCCTGAACTGGGACATGCTCGTCTACAAGGACAAGGCCCTGCTCTTCACAGGCCGTCGGCAGATGGACTACTTTGATCTCAAGGCCGAGAAATGGGGCACGATCACCACAACGTACACGCCCACCCGCGCGGACGAGCAGGCCGGTATCGCCAGCGGCTGGCCGTGGCCCGGACAGCGACTTGCTGACTCGGCGCAGCAGATCGTCGGGGACAAACTGTTTGTGTTCGGAGGCACCCACCGGAACACGAACATCGGGTGCAATCTGTTCATGGAGCTCGACCTCAAGACGAACGTCTGGCGGCGCCTCACAGGGTACGTCATGCCACCCCCCAACAACGACTATTTTTGCCCCGGTCCACGCAAAACTCCAGGAAGCTGGGTGAGCAAGGACAAGAACCGCTTCTATTTGTTGTTTGGTCAGTGCGACAGGGACGGCGCAGCCCTTCGAGGCGAGCCGCATGGCGCGTCATCATCGTATCCATTCGAGGATATGTGGAGTTGGGACATCAAGAAGGAGGAATGGCGCCGCGAGCGGCTTGCAGGCAATCCGCCCTGCCCAAGGACGGAGATGGGGTGCACTTATGTACGCAGTCCTCTGACGCGTTTTTTGACTTCTTTGCTCAACCGTCCCCTTCGTAGAACGAGAAGCTGGACAAGGTTATCGTGTTTGGCGGATATAACCCATGTCTCCCAGCGTTCTTCATCTCGAATCGCCAGCGGTTCAACTACTCGTATTTTGCCGATACCTTCATTTACAGTCCCCCTGACCCAGCATCTCCTCCCTCCGGGAAGCCGCTATCAGGTCCCGCAGTTGTCGACTCCGCAGCACAGCCTAAGTGGAAGCAGGTGCTGACACGGGGCTTCCCGACGTATCGCTGCCAGGCGCATCTTTTGTCGGACCCTGTGACCGGGAAGACCTACCTTTTCGGCGGATTCACCAACAGGGACTTTGTGCCCAGCCGGGCTGACTACATCACACGCAGTTTTGGAGATGTCTGGCAGCTCATGATCGATGAGCCCGGAGGCTACTTTGCTGGAGTCAACTTGGAGGAGGAGGCAAGGACTGCGAAAGCGGGCCCTTGGCAGCGTTGCTTCAATTGCGGAGATACCGGACCTTGGAAGAAGTGTGGTGGTATGTGGGCTTTCGATAATCTCTAAGACGAACGAGATGTGCTGAATCATAAGCCTGATAGGCACCTGCAATGGTCGAGCATTCTTTTGTAATACGGACTGCCAAAAGGATGGCTGGAAGGAACACAAGAAGATGCACAAGTGCGGCAAGAAAACGTGATTCGTCAACGAGCCGCTGGGGAATAAATATTAAATATGATAGGTGGGCGAGGTTGAATACATGCTGGATGTCTATTACCAGAACTAGAACGACCGCAGAGATATTTGCGGCTTTGCGGCGTTCTGCGCAGCTGTAGATGTTGTTCCTCCAACGGCCCGCCTGATCGATTGCTCTAAAAGCTCCCGTGTCCCATTGTCCAGCTTCGCTGCAGCATCTTTGAACGCTGCTGGTGATGAAGTCGCGTACGTCAGTAGCTGGGAGATAGTTTGTGATGTGACAGGGGTCGGGGATGTTTGAGAATTGGACAATAGCAGCGCAATCGTCGGCAGCAAAACACCCAGGAGACGAACACCTTGGAATATCACGTCGTTAGTAGTAGCCGAAGCAGACGTAGTGACACAGACTTACGATGGGCTTCCGGCGTGGACGCGAAAAAGGCGGAGAACGCTTTCCATACTTCGCCAACGGCTGCCACTTGGGCCTCCGTTATTGTACCATCGTGAACAAGCGGAGCCATTTTCGCGATATATTCAATTAAGCCCGGAATGAGAAGCCGCACGCATTGATGAAGCATGGCGTTCCCAGCCGTTGAAGCAACGATGAGTGTTTTGGCACAGTGAGCTGCCGTCAGGGACAACTGTTGGAGTGGCATGAGAATCAGTCGATTTTGTCGGAGTGATCCCCTCAATGAACGCACCTCGCTCGATTCTAGGAGTTTCTGGGTGATCAGGAAACAACAATGCTCGATGACCGCTTGAGAGACTTTGACTGATGGTGGTATTACTGTCAAGATAAGGACCGCTGCCAGAAGATTGTTCTTGATCTTTTTGGCAGAGATAAGACCTTGGCGACCACTGTCTTTTGATCAGCTTCATTTCTGTCTCGCTGGAAGATCAATGAACAGACCTCATTGCATCAACATTCAAGAGGCACGCAGAAAGGAGTCCATGAACTAGACGTCCATATACCTCTTGAGGATTTGAGTCAGCGCTAGGGGGAAGATCGAGCATCGACTTTAAAGCTGGAAGCGTCGGTCCAACGAGGTCGATTTCAGATGACTCATCCTTCAGCAGTTCTAGCGAGCAGTGAGACCTCTAAAATTTAGTATAAATGCTGAATTATTACCGCTGTAGAGCAGGATGGCCACAGCGCGAACGTCCTCTCGCTGAGATGACTTTATTGAAATACCAATGGCGTAAAAAGCAGAGAAGGCTGAGCTGATCATTTTGATACGGTCAGAAATTTCGCCTTCTGTCTATAGATGAGTATGAAGATGGTCAGAAAGAGTCCGAACACTGACGGATGGGTTGACTGCGGGAAGCGGATGTAGAGTGCCTCAATATGTGTGCACATATCCTGAGACAATGGGCTTTCGGTGAAGTCAGGGAGAGTTCGTCCCCGGAACTACGAACTGTCAACAACGATGCGACATTGAAGGTAGGAAAACCTACCTTGACTGATGTTCCTGCGAAGAAGCGAATGAGGAGAGCATGTCCACAAGACGTATTTGTATATTAGCCGGCTCAGTCATTGCTATCCGATAGCAAAGACTGATGAATTCCTCGAAGATCGTGGGTTCTTTGATCGCTTTTCCGGAATACTCTGGCCGTACTAAACATTTCAGTGCTTGGAGGGCTGAGAGCACAAGGGTCTGGCGTGCCGACGAAGAAGAAGTGGAATCAGCAGAAGATGTCACCAACGCCTCGTAGACAAGGCCAAAGACAATGTGGAAAAAGGCTGCAGGTTCTTCACGTTTGGCGAAGCTGAGAGGTTTAGATTCTGTCTTGAACTCCTGACCGTCCATGGCTGCCAGGATAAACGGGTCGCCAGTCTCCATGGCTGTAGCGACGGCTTGAAGAATAACAGGCCACGATTTCGCGTAGTACTAGAAGTCAAAATCAGACATGATCGCGGTAGTCATGGAAGATGTCCGTACCGGCAGCAAGACTTCTTTCCCGAGGCTTGAGTAGGAAGAGTCAAGAGCCACAGTTGACGTGTCGTTGAGAAATTCGGAGTCTACTCTGATGCTCGCATAGTCTCGGAGTGCAGCGATCCAGAGGGAAGCGAGCGTGGACCGATGTGGCTTCACAACATTCTCTAGGTATGGCTGATGTGGAGTCGCAACTTGGAGCTGAGCCCATGCTGATAATGTCGAAATTCTCAACATCGCTGAAGCATTTGGACTCAATTCCCCAGTTTCGCCAAGAGACAGCATTCCCGAGTCTGTTTTATGTAGTCCGTAATCAGGATCTGGGATGCGAGCAAGAAGAAGGGTTTCGAACCTTTTGATTGCTCAAGCGCAGTGGTGAGCAGCTTCAAGATCCGCCCCATTCTACTAACGTCCTTCACGACTCCACAGCCCACAAAGATGGCGCAAGCACGGACGGCTGAAGCCAAGATTTCTGGAGTGGAGTCCGCTGAGAACGCTGGCGTGAGAGCCGCCGTTATAGGCGCCTGGTGCTGTTCCAGAAGCAGCGCATCCGGGTAAGCTGGGTCTGGAATTCTGGCGAAGATCTGGGGAATTCATCAGTCACTGTTCCAACGCGCAGGAGAAGAACGAGATATACCTCAATGACATCTCGTAGAACAATGAGACCCTCCAAGCGAATTTCCGTTACATACGCCGTAGAGGCAGTAAACGCCATCCTGATTAGATCGGGTACACGAGATACCAGGAGCCCTTTCGTAGAGATCCCCAAGGTACGGGCATACGCAGTATCGAGCTGCTCCCTTCGACCGCTGTTCGCGACGATCGTGCAAATGTGATGTAAGCACTGTAGTGCAAAGAGCTGAGTCCTCCATCGCGAGGTGGGATGGGATCGTCCTCCAATCGTGCCGTCCTGTGCCATGCCAAAGTTTAGGGACTCTCCTTCGTCATCCCGAAGGCTTTGGCCAGTGGCA
Organism: Tricholomella constricta; assembly: GCA_013368375.1. Taxonomy (NCBI): domain Eukaryota; kingdom Fungi; phylum Basidiomycota; class Agaricomycetes; order Agaricales; family Lyophyllaceae; genus Tricholomella; species Tricholomella constricta. The sequence continues at coordinate 29,639 of JAACJP010000049.1, forward strand.
GCATCTGCAACTTGCTGCGACGCAGTCGTCCGAGACATAATTCGTTGACACAGGTCTATCCACGCTGATGGGTTGTGGACGACCGTTTGGTCCAACCAACTAGAAATCACGTTCCGAACACCCTGGACGGAAGAATCGTCGTCCAACATGCCAAACAAATCTTCAACGAGCCGGTCACCTCCCAGTTTCGACATGGAAAGTGCATCCTTCTGGACAAGCTGGTAGAGAGCATTAATCGAGGCGAGCTTGAGGGGCCGCCGGGAGGACGACAGGTGGGACCTGAACTGGTTGACAAGGTCTGGAACATTGACGTGCTCCGGAGCGAACATCAGGAAGTGCTGGATACACTTTATAGCCTCAACGCAGATCCCTTCGTCATCCTCTACGGAGAACTCATGGACAAGGTTCAAGACCAAAGTTCTCGTGCGAGGGGACTCCTGTATGTCAGGCCCGAGGACGGCGATCACTGCATCGATGATCTGGCAGACAACAGGGTACGCAGGATTATCGCCGCTCAGATTCGCGTTCGACAGCGTTCCGCCCTCGCGCTCGTGTGACTCCAGAAGGTACACCTTTAGGAGCATGCCCAGGGTGCTCGACACAAACGGGGCATAGGCCAAACTGGCAGCGTTAATGACCCGTGCGAGAGCGTTCAGTGCCCAGAAGTGCACCACGGGATGTGGGTCGTTGCTGAGCGACATGAGCACGTTCACGGTGGTTTTCAGCAGGGGGCCAGCGGCCAATCCCCCAACATGGCTGTAGATCGCACCGAATGCCAACGCGCAACCGGCACGACCGTGGGGATCCCGATTGCTCACAACTTGATCGACCAGGTCCTTGATCTGGCCTGTCAGAAAGTTGGTCCCGGAAAGGCTAGCCAGGCGACCTATCGATTCGCTGCTGGCTGATCGTAGGACGACATCACCATCGACCAAAGCCTCCTGTAGGAAGGGGGAGAGAAGCGAAGAGATCTGCGGGTTCCCAAAAGTCTCTCGTGACTGGCGGAAGTTTGACGTTGTAGCATACCGCAGAGCAAGCATGAGCCCGACTACGGCATTGATGTGTACAGCTGCCTTGCGACCCGAATTTTTCTCGAGTTTCGCCGATCCAACAGACTCTAGGAGTTGGGTTATGATGCGGGTGATAGACGCAAGGTCTTGCAGCGGAAGCAGTTGCGCAAATAGCTCAATCGCAGTGTCCACGACTGATGTCGCAGCTGGAGGAGGTTCAATCAATTGGTATTCCGCGTTGGAGATCTTGGCTTGACAAAGTGATAGAGGATCATGTTCGCAAGCACCAAGTATAGGCTTTCGGAGCTATCGTCGAATGTCAGCAACTGCTATATCGGTTTAGAATAGGACGTACTAGAGCGTCAATTGACACTTCAACCGTGTCGCGATTTAGATAGTCCTGCCCTCCCTGGGACGGATCGTCGCCAGGAGAGTGGCTCCCAGAATCGAGGACTTGAGTTGATGTGACACCATACGCATACCCATCGATACTCTGCCAGACCGAAGTAAAGGTTCCTGACGAAGAGGCGATGGCAGCTTGCACGGATGAGCCTGCATACCCGTCTGGGCTGGCGAACAGCGACACGACTGACTGGAGGAGTGTAACTTGCGTCGACTCCGTGATACTGGAGAACCCAAGAGCTGTAAAGCATTGGTACACGCGTCGGCGAAGAAGCGCCTCGCTCGCTCGCAGGGATAGCCCTTTCACGGTCTCCGGTACCTGGGCTTCGACAGGATCTTCTACATGTTGGGCGATGAAGTTGTTGGCAAAAAGCAATGCGTTGCTAAGTAGAGATGCAATTCTGCGGCCAACGTCAAGCGTGACCAGCGTCGAGGAGTTGTGCTGTAGGAAACAAAGAATGGCTCCGAGTGCGCTTTCCCGGACATGGAGAAGGAACATCCACTCTGCCACGGATCGCCCAATGCTGTTGGCGGAATCTTTACTCGTTGGTTTCGGGAGAGCATTACGCCAGAGCACCAATAGTTGGGGCAGGTGAGGCCGCACAAAGTTGGGGCCGAGCGCCATCAAGGAGGCAATCGAAGTCCATGCAACTTCAACCTCGACTCCTGCAACTTTGAGATCATGCTCCCCGGCTCGCTTAAGAAGCGAAATAGCCATGTCGAGCACTTTGGCGCTGACATCGTAGGAAACATACAGAGGCCGCTCAGGGATAACAGATACAAGGGAGGCGAGACCATATGCATGTCCAAGTGCTCGCAAGTTGATATCGGAGGGAGCAGCGGGCGAGATGATGGAGGTGATGTCGCGCTGGAGCATCTCCGTCACGACGAGAATAGTTTTGGGAAGTCGAAGAGGGGTTGAGTAACAGAAACAACGGAGGGCCCACGATGCGGTAATGCGGGTAGTGTGGCTCGGGTGTGCAAGTAGGGTGACCAAAGGCTCTGCAAGTGCATCCTAAAGCGCTGTCAGTAAGGCGACCTTTGGTGATAATGGAAGGACACTGACTTGAACGGGTGGTGGAGCGTTGCCTAGCTGTTGTAGAAGTCCAGCAACCTCTCGTAACACAATGACTAGCACTGAAGAACTAGGAGCAATTTGCCCCGGCATCATTGCCGGCCAACGTTTTAAATACGCATTGGCCAGCTCCTGGATGGCGCTGATCTGGCCCTGCTCGCTCAACATCCGCACCCCGATCAAATCCCTCAACAAAATGCCGACCAACGAGCGCACGAGGAGGGTCTCATATCGCGTGCTGGCATTCCGAGGGCTGCTGACGATCTCAGTCATGAGATGGGCGACAATAAGCGCGAAGTTGGCTTCCACAAAAGCCGCGCCAAGGCGAGTAAGCAGCGCTAGATAGAAGTCGAAGATGCCGATGCGGGTCTTGCGAGAAGCATTGGGCTTATTGAAGTGATTCGAGAGGTGATTCAACATTTCAGCAGGAGTGAAGGTTGGTTTCGTGATTTCGGCGGCGGCGCTTGCGGCGGATGGCAACCCAGCGTCTGTGTCGTCCTGCTCCTTTTTGACCTTCTGCGTAGATTCTGGCACTACCACTGTGAGTTCGATCTGGGTCAATGCCAGCATGTGCCCAACGAGTTGTGCGAGCGAATGACGAGTTGCTTGATCTGCATTGTCTAGACTCTTGACGCAGAGGGTCACGATGGTGTCGACGTCGTTCCCCGACGGGTGACTGCCATCGCTCCCCGAATACATGGCGATGAGGACCTGGAGGGCGTTGAGCGCATATAATTAGGCAGACGGAACGACTCACGTTTGCTGCTTCCCGTTGGACAGGCAGGGATTTATCCGTGAGTCCATTCCTCATCTGCTTCAAGATATCCCTCGACGCTGCGTCTGTCACAGCACGTTTGGCGGTTGTCAAGGACTTGCGGAGGGCGACAAGTGCATGATATCGAAGGAGAGAAGACTGGAAAAGGCTCAGTACAAGGATATTTTGTGATCATGGCACACACTTGTGAATTTTTGATCGTCTTCAATGTAATCGTGCAGATTTCGGCCACAAACGACATGAACTGCTCCAAGTTCAATAACAGCCCCTTTAAACGCTATTGAAAGCGCACCTGAGATCCAAATGATGCCATAATATCACCAATACACGAGAATGCCGCGCTGTACGAGTTTAACAAAAATTGAGAACACCAGGACTTTGAGAAACGTACATCTTGTTCGTTTCCTTGTCTGGTGTCTTGAAATCACCCACAATCTTTAAAAATGCCTGCAGAGTATCGAAAAGCGTCCTGGTTTCGCCACGGGTATACAGAGCAACCAGACATCGTCCAACAAGATTCCTCAGCGCACGTCCCGGGGCAGGGTACGATTCTGGGGCGGTGACAATCTTCACCAAAGTACTCTCCAAGCTGGCCTGCACGCCCTTCAAATGTTTCTGTACTGCAAAATTAGATCCTCATCCCTTGAACAGTTCAACGCGGGGACGCGGCAACGCACAGGTGTCACATCGGCCAGCTTCCCCTCCGTCAACGACAGCCATTGAAACACATAAACTTCCGCATTCTCCCCTGATATTTCGGACTGGCACAACAAGGTCAGATGACAAGATAGAATAAAAGAAAGATATGCATACCTCCTTGATATCCTCGATCAAAACTGGCTCATTGCTCATCGTTACTGATCACCCAGGTCAAGGTCGCCACCACTATTTACTTCCTCGCCTGCTTTTTTCGGTTGTCTTCTAGAGCTGCCAGAGAATGGGCGTTGAAATTTGGAGATGAGGCGAATTTGGAGGTACAGACTAAGGTTGGACCGCGCAATCAATGTGCATGCCACGTGATACAACTACCGCGTCACGAGTTGGTCGCGACTTGATTGTGGGTCTCGGCTTGCTCGCGCCACCCCGGCATCACTCTAGAATCATGAGCTGCCTGGTGATCTTACATCGAATCACGTATGAAGAGGCTGGTATTGATACAACTACGTGCGAAAGCACCGTAAAGAACCATGTGTGCGTAATCCCTGATACATTTAATACGTTATCTCATGGCGAAAAAGACCCTAGTCATTGACCGAGTCTGACTGATCCTGCCACGAGTCTCGAAGCTCCTGCTTGATGCCATGGTGCTCCGAAGTCAGAGATGTAGTAGGGGTGTTCAGAGATTCTTCGGGGGGATCCCGTAAAACCACAACCTCCGTATTGATCACCATCGGGTGCGCGGGTGCCGTCATAAGGGACGAAAGAATCTGCGAGTCCGCCTGCTGTCGCGCCGTGCGACTGATAACCATGTTGAATGTGATTCCCTATCGAGCCGTTCAGACGCGTGAGGAGGAGGAGGAGTCAAGTGAGAAGGCAGGCACTCACGATAATTTGTACGATCTATCAAATCAACATGATCAGGGATCAGGGATCAGAAACCTAGATCTGTGTGGGAGATGAAGGAAGGAACGTACAGAGCGCATGACAGAATATTGAGCTTGTCCACTAGTGATATGGATTCCTAACAGCACAAACATTGATGCCGTGTACAGAAGGCCAGCTTCCACCGTGACCCGGATCGCTCGACGGAGAGGGTCATCCTGACTCTTGATTTTATACCGCATGGACTCTTTTTGGATCGTCCAGATGCGGAAAACGATTAGTGAAGAAGAGATGAAGTTCGAGGCCAGTGACAACGATAGCACGGTGGTCACCAGCGTTCCAACCATGGCGCGGTTGTGGGGGACGAGGGTGGTCGAGGATACGATGATAGTGGTTAAACCACAGGCTACGAAGAGGGGGTAAGAGATATGTATGACACGTTGCTTTGCATCATAATTACTTGCCTATCGCAGTGAGCGTCAACAGAATAGGAAACAGGACAACCCTCCATCTCCGGCTCCACACAACGAAGCACCTGTATATCTGCCCAGGATCAGTACCTCCTAGGCTATCAGCATCTAACAAAACGCAAAAACGCACGAGAATGGCGTCCCCAACGGTCATCTGCGCAACAAATAAACCAAAGAGCGGTAGAGTCCACCATCTGGATGTACCGCCAATCCGCTGGTCTGCGACGGAATCTTTGTGTACAAAAACAGAGATGTTCTGGCAGACCTCCACCACGATGTCACCAGTAGCGATTGATATCATGGTACATGCCGCCGCCGTCATGGGATAGTTAATTTGACGTCGCGATTTAAATTGCCCATCAGCGACCACCAACGCGAGGATGCATGCAAAGAAGGTGATAAGATTGATCCCTATTCTCAACACGGTAAGTCGACCACAGAGTAGTAAAGGCCATGGCACGTACCGTAGCCCACGGAACCAAAGAACAAGCCCAGAAGAATGGGTAGAGGTTCCATAGAAATTCTGAGCGCGAACCTATGGGTTCAATGCGGCACCGTGAGCGTGGCGTCCTTCATAACGAGCGCACTAGTATAGATGGTTAATTTTTTTGCAAATGTCTCAACATACGAGATCCCTATTCAGTTGGATCGCGACCGGAACGCGATCATTTTTGGAAGATCGATCGAGACATTCCTTGCCAATGCTGAATGCTGAGAGCGCTGGTGCCATGGTATTCAAGAAAGAGTCAGTGTATAGTACAGAGCATAAACAGATTATCCCCGTGTCGATCAAACCCAAACAAAATCTAAGCACTGGCAGTATCGGGAGTATTTCTCGGGGAGAGGCCACGATTTCTCCGCTTGTTGGCATTCGACTCCCCTTCTTTAGAGTAAGGGTTTCCTGATACGTCAGGAGGATCCCGGGACACCACAACCTCTGTGTTAATCACCATTGGATGTATGGGTGTCGACATCATGGCAGAAATTATCTGGGTCTCTGATCGTTTGCGTGCTGTGCGGCTGATGACCAGGTTGAATGTGATGCCCTATTAAAGAGTTGAATCCACGCCCAACGACGAGAATAGGAACACATTTACGATAATCTGTACGATCTATTGACAGGTCAGGGAACGTAGTTCATACGATGCATGACGTAGGGACGTACCGCGCGAAAAACGGCATGCTGAGCCTGTCCACCATCAAGGTAAATTCCCAGAAGCACAAACAATGATGCAGTGTAGAGAAGGCCTGCTTCAACGGTGACGCGGATCGCTCGCCGCAGAGGGTCATCCTGAGTGGTCGTTTTGTAACGAGAGGACAATTTGTGAATTGTCCAGATACGGAAAACGATCAGTGATGAAGACGTGAAGTTCGACGTTAGTGTCACCGCAAGCATGGTGGTTATCAGTGGTGTAATACGCCCTCGATTACTGGCTACGAAAGTGGTCGAAGCTATGATGATAGCGGCTAAACCGCAACCTAAAGTAGAGCGTAAGAAACCTGGTCTCTACTTGTTAAATAACACACACACCTGTTGCAGCCAGCGACAAGATGATAGGAACCAAGATAACTCTCCATTTTCGACTCCAAACAACGAAACACCGGTATATCTATCCAGAATTAGCACCTCGAGTTCTGCAGGCCGTGAAAAAGGGTAAAACGCACAAGGATGGTGTCCCCGACAGTCATCTGAGCAACAAAGAAAGCGAACAGTGTTATACTCCACCACTGGGAATTACCACCAACCCGTGGGTCTGCATTAAGGTTTTTGTCGACAAAAATGGCAACGTTCTGGCAGACTTCCACCACGATATCACCTGTAGCGATTGCTATCATGGTAGAGGCAGCGGCCGTCATGGGAATACTGATTTCGTGTCTCGGTTTGAGGTCCCCGTCGACTACTAGCAGCGTTAGGATGCATGAGAAGAAGGTGATTAGATTGATTCCTAGGTTGAGAGAGCATGTCAGTAGGCCATACACATTGTGGTCACAACACGAACCGTAGCCCACAGAACCGAAGAACAGGCCCAAAAGAATAGGCAAAGCAGCCATAGAGGTTATGAGTGCACACCTACGCGCTTAGTGCGCAATCATGTAGGTTGTGGCCTGCCCTCTTGTATATGTCTCAGCATCCCGATCGAGTTGTCAGCCTTGTTTGGAGCCGCTATCTGGGTTGAGTTTCCTGTTCGATAATTCGACATTGAGCATAGGATAAACAGCGGCATTCGGTAGCACGGAAGAGGATGTCGTTGGGAAAAATTCAGTGATACGTGTGCACGCCCAAGTTGACGATGGTCTCGTAAAAAGAAATGGCCGCTTGATCAGATAAGATAAGATCTAACATTCATCACGAGGAACGAAAGAAACGAAATGAACGAACATGTTCGAGAAGTACTGACTCGGAAGTAGGTTTGTGATACATGAGCGGTCGGAGACGAAGTGGAATTTCTCCCTCGAGAAGGAGCATTAATCGGATAGAAGTTATCCTCATACCTCCCAACGGCAAGCAAAGATCTCATCGCTCAGTCTAGTCGCCTCCTACTCATCCCTAAGCACCGGTAAGTATCGTTATTATTGAGTATACATTTTATAATGGAGAATTCGACTATAAAATTAAGGCAGACAAGAGTAGCAACAACGGCGCAGGCATTCAATGCGAGTCTCCATAATTATAATTAGTAATTACACGTCGCGAGATCAATCGGACGACGACGGGGAGGGACCCTTTTGAAGTCAAAGCCACATTCACCACATTCCAGCTGGGTGATGTGAACGGCCTTCCAAATTCTAAAAGAATTATAGGGGCGAACAGGCTTTAAAACAAGATGTCTTCAACTTATCGACTCCCAGGATTGTAGTAGGCCTCGGCGTTTTCCGTCAAACCACGCGCACGTAATTATGCGGCGACACGTTGATAGATTGCCTCATATTGATATCAATCAACATAGAGGCTCTCCCAGATAGCCCTGAGCTCTCAACTTTTCCACAGGAAAAAGAGATTCATTTTATGGCATTCTCTGTATCGCAGGTGAGAGAGGCAACTTGTCGAGGAAAGTCGGCGGAGACGAGGGGGTAGTTTTAATTACGCAATGCCATGCAACCCTTTTCGGCAGTCTCGGCAACGCCACAATTTCGGCATCTCTCTTCTTCTCTCCCAACCATCTTAAAAATCCTTCCTTGTTTCCTAACTCAATTTCTCTATAGGATAGGACATCTCAGCGAATTTGCTACCCAATGCCGGTCTTTTGACGCGAGGAATACGCGTACGATGCCCTGCCGAACCGGCAGGATCGCTAATTATAACTCACCGTGCCCAGGCGGATAGGTGAGACATGGCAAACGCGACAAAATTTGTAGATAGCGTCGCCATCTCGCCCCTCCAGGACAACTTCATCATCGATGGCCTCGTATTCGCTCAGGCTATCTAGCGTCATAACGCTGTCTCTGGAGTCAATCGCTTATGGTACGTCTTTGGCTCTCTCTTTCGCAGACAAGCGAGCGACTCAATGATCGGGGGTATTGCGCAATCTATCTATAGGGATGAACATTATCTCTTTTTTCGTGTGCCTCACCACTTTGCTGCTGGTCGAGGGGAAATTCAGGCCGAGGCGCAATATTCATTATATCATGCTGTGCGCTGCTCTGGCGCTCTTCACCATATCCACGTTCGACGCGGTTGTGACCCTCCACTTCAACGTCTCCTTGTTTGTTAGACGGGATCCGCGAACGGACGCGGAGAGTGAAGGGCTTCACCAATGGTGGAGCGTCGCGTCGTTCATTTGCTTCATTGCACAGACCTTTCTTGGAGACGTGATCTTGGTGCGCTTCTTGAACACCGATTAGCGAATGCTAGTGACTAACGCTCATGTAGATATATCGGTGTTTCGTCGTGTGGAGTAGACGCTTCCGAGTGATCATCGCCCCCATTATAACATCAACCACTGGCACATGTGCGTCCGGCCCCACTTCATCGTGTTCTCGCGATCCTAATAATCATCGCGTTTCTAAAGCATGTGGGGTTACTGCAGCCATTATCGGCACGACTGCCGCCCAAAATACCAACCGTGGGAGACCCTTGACACCGCTCATCGTCGCCTTGATCTCACTGACCATGACCACCAACTTCCTCACATCCTCCCTCATCGTCTCTCGAATATGGAACGTGAAAAGGGACACATCTCGTTACAAGACCTCGCCGTATCAAGACCCGCTGGCAAGGGCCATCCGGGTAACGGTCGAGGCCGGGCTCATCTATTCAGCATCACTCATCGCCCTCCTGGTCACATATCTCGTCCATCATACGTCGCAGATCCCCGTCTCCCGTATCGTTGAGTAATTCCTCTGCCTACCCCAACCCTCGCCCCTGATCGTTTGTTTGTCCATAGATCGTTCAAATTATTGTATAGTCACCCTTTTTAGCCTTCATTTTTTCATGCTCATGGGATACGACGACAGGGAATCACATTCAACCTCATCATCGGTCACAGTGAACGCGCCAACGACAGGCTTCACCGCACTTCGTCGGGTAGGAAGACGCCTCAGAGATTAATCATCAGCAAGGAGGTCGTCGTGTCCCGCGATCCCCCAGAGGACTCGGAGAGCGGGCCGAGTAGCGAAGGGAAGGTGAGTGAGGGGAGTCGGTCCTCGTCATGACACGGGAAGGGGTAGAAACTGTACTTTATATATCGATTAATGTGCCTGGTCATACTTTTTTTGGATAACGATTCTTGTTTTCGTGAGATTACTGGTGGCGGTATTGTTTTTGTTGACTTACTTCCCTGTAGGAAGGGAGGGCTTTCAACTATTTTACTTGTACATTCTGAATCAGGGATTGGAATCTGGAGAAATATAGTATAGTCACTGACAGGTCCAAGGGCTGCGTTTTGCCCGTGAAATGGAATTCGATGAAGAGTAGGAAGAATTAGGATTCAGCCGAAGTATGTGTGCCTAGCTCTGTCAGTCCCAGTACTGAATAATATCTACATCTATAAACGATGGTGGTTCCTTGCTGGAAATTCTTTAAGCCATTAGTCAAAATTTATTTTCGGTTTGCGCGCTTGGAGTCACTACTGTAGCTGTAAGGATCTGATAAGATGCGTGCATCACGGGCGCGTTGGGCGCAATCAATGAGTAGGCTCCGACTCGGGATACAGTAGCATCATGCATCATGCTCAAGGGTCGAGTGAGCTTTGGGATTTACTCGGCAATCGTACTCAAGCAAGTCAGATTGACTGTCTGGCGCTTTGAAGTTTGAGTGTGCACCTGGGAAATCAATGCCCCCCGAGTCCGAGTCCGCGTCTGCCTCCCAACTTTGACTCAGCGTATTTCCTCCGCATTAATAGGCGAGTGCGGCTCACAGGCATTACGTCAATTTCATGTCCAGGCTCCTTCCTCTTAATCGTCCTTAAAACATATATCCACCTGGTTAGGTATATTTCTCGTCGGTCCCAGCCCAGATCACTGACCTTTTGTTGATCTCAGGGTACTTTCTTTCTCCTTCAGCAAGGACGACCACCGGATCTTCATTGGCATTAATGGTAAATGGTTACTGTACGGATGATAAATAAGTATCGCATGATATGTGGGAGATAACAGCGCTAGCGAGGGTCCATCCTAGGAGTGACCCTGATATATACCCCAAGCCCCAAAGTGTTTGTTTAGTTCAAGGTAATAAAAAAAATGTCCTGTGCGTGTCGAGCGAGTACAACGGGAAGTGTTCCTGGTAAAATAACAATAAAGAGCAAGGAACGTGGTGGTGATACGTAACGTAACTGACGGCGTACTAGTAGCAAGTCAAGAGAGCGCGAGGGGATGATGATGATGATGATGATGATGATGATGATGATGGGGTATATAAGCTTTTTTTTGCGTGCGCCTTGTGTCATCTGACGTCATTAGGCCCGGTGAGCGCCCATCATCCATCAACAAAGGAGATCACGGATGACGCTCACTAATTTAAATTTTTTGGTGGGATTATCTTACGATGTGAAGCGCCTGGCGGCGGCAGGACGGCGCCAGTCGCCTTCCCACTCCCGCAACGCCGCTACGAATCCGGAATTGGGCTTGATGCAGGCGCGTTTCCGTTTCAGAAGGGCATAGGCGTTGTCGTAGGACATTCCGTGGTTGCGAATTAGATAGGCAATGACTATTGCAGGGCTGCGCGAGATGCCCTGCATTTTTGAGAGAACAAAAAAAAACACGCAAAGAAGAAAGGCAACAAAAAAAAAATCAAAACGAGAAACATCAGAAAATGATGAACCGGAGCGAGGTAGGAGAGAGGAGACGCGAGGGGGCTGACCTGCTGACAATGAACAAGGACGTTCTTCCCACTTCTCAGCGCGCGGTCAATATGGTTGCACGCCGCTTCGAGGTGTGGTTTGAGGTCCACCGAGGCCTGGTCGAGGATCTGGATGGGGTAGCAGTTGAAGCCGTCTTTCTCAGACAGCTGCGGCAGCCAGGGCGCGTCCAGGACTTGCACGAGGTGCGAGATGCGGTGTTCCAGGAGCATCTCCTTATCCTGCACCGCGGACAGGGACCCGACGTAGAGGCTGCCCGCGATGCTGCCCGGCGGCGGCGACAGGATCTGGTGCATGGGCGTGCACATCGCCTGCATGACCTCGGGGGGCATGCTGTCGAAACGTATCATGATTGAGGGGAAGAAGAATGTGCGGCGCGGGGGTGGGTAGGTCCGGTAGGAGATGGTGGAACTAGGATTGAGCGTTCGGTCGACCGCTTTGCATGTTGTGCCTTTTTAAATGTAGGGCAAGGAAGATGCTATAGGGGATATATATTGGGAAAAGGTTGTGTTGAGTTTAATTGTAGCGGTTGCGGTGTGCGGAATTATGTGTCGGCGCCTTGCTTACCGAGAAACTTCTGAAGGAATATTATATCTCCTGCAACGAGTGCCTTTTTGCCTTTTCCCCGTCGACGTTCCACAACCAACCTGACTGAAAGAGGAGAGATGGATCCAACGAAGCGCACTGATCAGATTAGTCGAAGTCAGGTACAGGGGTCGAACGAACGGAGAGCCACGTTGTTGTTGGGCTCTCGGCCTAGATTTCCAGGGTCTCCACACAATTTCCAACAACCCCACGCGCGCATCATGCATCATTACTTCAACCTCCGTTTGCAGCTGCAGCTTGCCAGCTCTAGCTATTCAAGTCTATCCCGTAAAACGTCTATCGAACAAGCAATGTCACTCGTGCGCGTGAAACGTCATTTGTATCGCGAGAAGACATTTCCAGACTGCTGCTTGGACCCCTGCAGGATAACACACGCTCCAATCCTTTTTTTGTCTTGCAAAAATCGCGGATCCCAGTCTCACAACTCAAAACAAACAGTTTCTGAGTGCATTAACTGGCCCTCTAAAAATATTCCCATGTTTCGGGTTCTGACAGTTCGACGTCCTGCCCTTGTTCCATCTTCTCTCGCATCTCAGCACCCCTTGGGACGTTTAATATTTAAATCCCCAATCCCCCAACACCCCGAGCTAAACTGACATACGTTATAAGTTATAGTTATACGTTAACGTTATGCATTATACGTCGCTCAAACGCCCTCGGCATGTCAAAGTGTTGTTTGGAATCCCTTGTATCTTCTGCTCACCCGCTTGCAATTGCTCACCTTGCGCCAGGCAGGACTGCCTGGATCATATCTCGAGACATTGTCGTTGTCATTGTCATTGTTGTGCACGAAAAGCCTAACCCAGGAACACAATTCCTACATGACTTCAGACTCTCACAGCACTTAAAATTGTCCCTTTACCTTTCCCTTCGAGCCCCTACCCTTCGCGCCCACCTCCCGACTCGGATGCCTACCTACCTGCTGTCCTGCCGGTTCCGTTTCATCTACCACCCTGTCCTGTTCCTCTGTTCCTCGTTCCTCTGTCCTCTCTATCCCACCTGACGCACGACGCACGACGCACGACACGCGACAGACGTTCATTAATGCACTTAGGCCTGACGTCTGACTTTGACCTTGACCTTGACCTTGACCTTGCATTTGACTTTGACGCAAAGCAAGGTGGGGGTTACCGATGTACCTGTGTCACGGTCAAGGCTCAGGAAGCAAACAGTTACAGTTAGATGACCGAAGTCTTCGGTGCTGCCTGTAAACTGTCGTCGAGAATCGAGAGCCGAGCCATGCCCTCGGTTCGGGTTCCAATTCCATTGTCATTATCATTCCCTTCGCATTCCATGATGCGCGGTTAAAAATGTCCTTGCTATGATAGCACCCCCTCGAGAACAAGGACAAGGACAAATAACGAGAAGTCAAGTCAAGTGAAGAGAAGAGAAGTGAAGTGAAAAAAAGAGAAGGAAAGAGAAGAGAAGAAGTACGTGCTTCTTAGACTTGCCTTCGGACGTTGTTGAAACCCTTGTATTCGACTCTCGAGCCCTTTTGTTCGCTCGTACCCGACACGGCGGCGCGCGCGACATTCAAGTTGACATCACGCCACCCTCGCTCCGAGGACTAATGTGCGTATGCTATTGCTAGGCAAAGAAAGGTACTCTGACTCGAATTCGGATTGGTGGGATGTGGGATATGGGATGTGGGCCAGCACCCGACACGGCAGCGCGCGCGACATTGACATCTGAATCGCCCTCACGCTCCGAGCATAGGCATAAAAAGGTACTCTGATCTGGATGGGATGTGGGTTGATCATGATCATGATCTCCTGTGTGATCACGCTGCGAACGTCAGAGATCACGGATTTACGAACATAATGACCTTTCTGACAATGACAGTGATATCGATGCTTCCTTCGACTTCCGTTGTGACGTGATGCCGCTGGTGCTGGAGCACCCTGTCAAGAGCAGCCGTACGCGCCCCTGCAATGTCGCGCTGGGGCTTTAGTATATATGTAACGCTCAATGACTTTGCAATTGTAGCACATCGATACCTTTCTTTATTCGACTAAACTAAACTACCTTTACCCTCGATCCATCATCCATATGCTTATGCATGAAGCTCGACTTTCGGCAAGCCACCGAATCTCTAAACTCTAAAGCCAACATCGCCTGCCTATCCTTATCACCCACACCACCCCAGATCGCGCCTCGCCCTCGCCTCGCCTCCACCCCGGAACCCTTTACAGCGCCACGTGGTGATCACGAGCACCCGTTCCTCCGCCCCGCTCGCCCGGATCCCCTTTTTTTCCTTTTTGTGAAAAGAAAAAGAAAATCCTGCCCCCATTTCCAAGCATCAGAAATTCCCCAAAAACGGAAAACAAAACGGGGGTTGGGCCCATAATCATAGTAGAGCGTCCACTCACTCGCGACACTCACATACGAAGTTGTTTTCGGGCGTTTTTCCCGTCAGCGCGATACCTGGGCTTTTGAGATAAAATTCGAGCAAGGCTCTAGGCCTTCTCGGTCCTCGGAAGTTCTTTGTTCCAGTACTACATATTAGCGGGCACCAATCAGGATCGGAGGTCAGGCCTTAGGTCAGGGCTGGGTCTGGGGTAATCTTCATGGCGTGGCACATGATCCTATACCTAAGTATCTTTCAAGCGATGTACACCCAGCCCTCAAGGGACCAGTGGGGAGCGAATCAGAGGAGCCGCACGCTTTTTACCGCCCTTTCCTTTTTCCTTTTTCCCATTGTACCGAATCCAAGGAGCAGGAAGCCAACGATCATGACCGCTGCCAGCGGCTGCGATCTGATTCGCTGACCGCTATCGGACTAATCGGGTTTGTCGGTCCTGTATCCGATACCCAATGCATGCATGTGCGCCTGGACTCTGGCAGTGGACTGTGGAGGTGCTTTGTCGATGAGCTCAGCTGCGAGCTAGTCCGTCTGTATACTTTAAAAGAAGCTGTATTCTCGAGGTTTTTTTTTTTTTTTTCATTTGCTTTCTTGTATCCTCGTGTCGAAGGGGTATGTATAACTTGTTTGTTCGAGGACGCCAAGTAAGCTATAGGTGGCTCGATCTATCTCGACGACTGTACATGTAACCGGAAAAATGCCACCCCATCGCTTCGCATGCGCAGGCAGGCTCATCCATTTGGCGCGCAGACTCGAGATCACAGGAGGAGGAGGAGTTTATTATACTTATAATCATGTTCCAAAATTATTCATTGTAAAGGAGAAAAAA
The DNA here is from genome assembly GCA_013368375.1 of Tricholomella constricta. Lineage (NCBI taxonomy): Eukaryota > Fungi > Basidiomycota > Agaricomycetes > Agaricales > Lyophyllaceae > Tricholomella > Tricholomella constricta. The sequence goes on from JAACJP010000049.1 coordinate 45,006, forward strand.
GTTCCCATAACCCAAAACTATACATCGTAAGTATTCTGCCTGACGCCCAATGCCCAATTCCAAGATTGCAAAAAAAAAAAAAAAAACCGATTTTATCATTATATCGTTCAAACGCAGGGGTTGGGGGGTGCGGGTGCTCCCATAGGGTTACGCGCCCGACGAAGGTGTGGCAAGGCAAGAGAACTGTGTGGCCGCGGGCCCGTTTGTCCATTGTCCATGGGGGGAGGGGGGAGGGACCGTGACAATTTGAAAGTGGATTCAAAAAATAAAAGTCAGAAAGAAAGAAAAAAGTAAAGGAAAAGGAATAAGTAGTAGTAGGTATCGGTATCGGTATCGGGTTCCATTCAAACGATGCATGATGCCTGCCTGCCTGCCTGTCCCATCGCATAAACAAAGAATCCTGGATTGGAAGCCGCATAGCCTAATCTTGGGTACGTATGGTTGGTTGGGGGGGAAGGCCTTTGATGAACGAAGAGGGGGAGGGAGGGGTATGAAGATGTGTGTAAGTGTGTGTTGCTTATTGTCCGTCCAACCAGCAGCACGATGAGCAATTGGGGGGGTGGGGACTAGGGACTAGCGTGTCTCCGCGGGCAGGAGGCAGGAGAGCGAAAACGGGGCGCGGGGGGGGGGGGGGGGGGGACAAACAAGAAGCGAGAGGAGGTTGTCAAAGAGTGTGAAGCGAGTTTTTGCGCACTGTCTAACTCGAGTTGGGCAGGACAAGTAGAGAGTGAGAGAACAAAAGGAGATACGATCGTAGAGCCGGAGCGAGCAAGAAGGGGAGTGTGGGGTGTGTGCGTTGTATGTCGTCTGCTTGGGTAAGGGTAAGGGGTAAGGAAGAGAATTCGGTGGATGAAGGAAGAACGGAGCGGTAATATGGTAAGTATTTAAAGGCAAACACCCGGGGGATGGAGAAGGCATGACGGTAGATATTGTTGTATGGACAGAGGAAGGTATATAAGAGTTGAGTCGTTGGAGAGGTCGATAGTCCGCTTTGCTTTGGAGGTGGGGATATAAAAAAAAAAGCTGAACGACGAAGACAGATTGGACGAGAGGAAACAAGGGGAGTAAGACACAGATGAAGGGACTTTCGAGATGACCAAGATGTTATATGTCAGAAGGGCGGGAGGTTGGGTGGATTGCGGCGACGACGAAACGACGGATTCAGAACGACAAGCGACAATCGATGCGATGTACAAGCCCAAAAAAGCAGAGGCAATTGTGACCAAAACAGAAAGGCAGCGGGAGAAGAGAGCAGAACAACAACGCAGACACTCAGCTCTCAGTCCCTTTCTCTACCATGCCGATCATGCACCGTATCCCCACTATCGCTGAGCGTTTCAACCCTCACACCTCGTTCCGAACTAACACTTCGTATGTCCCGCCCCTCCTCCGCCAGCTCCCGATTAATCATCTCCTCCTTCCCATCCTCATGGTCCGGGCTCCCCGGGCTATCCCCCTCCTCCACTGGTCGCGCAGCAAAGTCCGGCTTCCGCAACATCTTTCTAAATGCATCCGCCATGATGGCCGCGTCTGCACCGCTGAAAGGACCCTCATTATTCGCCGCACTGCCCGTGCGAGAAATTGTCGATGCTCCATCGTGCATGACGACACTGGTGGCATCGCGTGCGGCCCCACGCGACTCGTGTCCGCCATGGATGGAGCCGGCATGGTGTCCGCCCAAGGCGGCACCTGCGAGAAGTGGGGAAGACGGGTTGCCGGCGTTAGCCATCATCGGCGAGGCGGAGCCCATCGAGTTGCGGTTGGAGTCAAGGTCGGCGTTACGCCGGCGTACGCGCCGGATGATGAGGAAGGCGAGGACGCAGGTGGCGACGATGGCGAAGAAGCCTAACACCACGATCACTGCAATCGCCCAGTGGGGAAAGTCCTTGCCCGTGGAGTTCGGTTGCACGGACGCAGTCGAGGTTGAGGTCGACAGTGTGGTCAGCTGCCCGGAGCTGGCTGTCAAGGAAGCGGAGGCGGAAGCTGCTGAAGCTGATGCCACAGACGCTGATGAGGATGCCATCGATGCCGCCACTGAGTCGGCGTATGTTGTTTCTGTGACAATACCAATTAGGACCCGCAGCACAAATGAATGCTTGCTAAATGACCACGTACGGACAGCAGTAAAAGTAGGTTGCGCGATCTGGTTACCATCGAGAGTTTTATCACTGGGTATGAGGACCCAGTAGAAAGGGAAGCTCTGGTTCTTGCCGTTCCATCTGGCACCATTGGCACCCCACCAAGAGTCGTTCACCTGAGCGTTGATGCGGCCCGCCTGGTCAGACGGGTTTGGTACCTTCCGGTAGTGCAATATTTGCTGGCGCGAGTCGCCGTGGAAGAGGAAAATGTCAACGAGGTTTGATTCTGTATTGGTGATTTCCGGCCTCCGCGAGTTCCCTGTTGCGAGTTAGACTACTGGCTTATCACGCGAAAAAAAATGCAACTCACAGACAAAAGAAACCCATTGGTGCTGCGCTACTACGGTATCGGCAGTAGGAAAGCATGAAATGATGTTGTTTCCAGAATTGATTTGGCAGTCCGTCAAGGCTTTAGCTATCGGACAAGGCTTAATTAGCTGCGCCCCTGCTTCCAAAACATACTATCACGCACCAACTTCAGCCTGGTCCGCGACAACCTGTCGTCTCGCGGATTTCGATGTGCTGGCGAAAGAATCATCGCGAATCCGTCTTCGCTTCAACGATCGCTTCCGCGGTGTTGGTATTGGCGCAGCAGGCTCATGAGCGTGAGCTACAGGCGTCTGGGTTGGCCATGGACTATCGAACGGACTTGAAGGCATGAGGAGGGGGAGGTAGAGACGCTGAGGGAGATCTAGTGGATTTAAGGGTTGGCAAGGACTGGTGTGGTTGTGAAGAGTATAACTTGCATTATCCGGGGTTACAGTAAAGTACCGAAGGCGCCTGACGACGGCGAGCTTGCGTTGGACGGCGGGAACAGCGACGACAAGGGCGTGGACGACGGCAAAGACGATGAGCAGAGCCAAGGGCGAAGAATTTCTATTACCCACGCCGCTCCCATCTCTCAGGGACCCCGGACACCGCACATCCGTTTCGACGGCGCCGTCAGCACCTTGTCGGACTCCCCTTCTTTTTCGCCAACACGTTTGTATAAACTGCTTCATAATTTACTTATGTGAATCCCTTCCGGAAACGCTACCGTTGCTCCAGTCTGGAGTCTTCGCTGTCCTCAGTCTCCACGTATCCATTGATTCCGAGATCAACATCATGATTATCGGTGTTTTGGGTATTTCTAACCTCGTGATTGTATTCCTCAGATTTTTTACGCGTCGAGGCCGACGTGAAACCGGAGCTTGCAATCTTGTTCTAAATACCTCAGTCTACATCTCACCTACCGAATTGTCTTGCGGACTTTCTTACTTACAACAACCCAGGCAGGCCTGATTCACTACCAACCAGAGACAAAGAGTAGATCGAGGTTCACCCAGGTTCACCCGGATCATCACCCACCCTCATTTCGGGACGTACACGTAAGGTTAACCGGTTCACCCAGACCACAGCCCTGCCACCACATTTACCCTCGCTCACCGGCTTTCGCTTACCAAAGTCCTGACGAGGATTATCCTTTATCCATTCCACTTGTCGGCTGCATTTCATTGTCCACCAGGCGGAACGGGTTTCGAAATTCGCAAGGCGAAATGTCACGTTTACGGGATCAAATTAACCGGCAACACCCGGCTGTCCAGGCCGAAGTGTCTGGGGGCCGCTACCACACGTCTATACGTGCCCGTCGTTGATGCATCTGTGCGTACATAATTGAGCGTAAATCTGACGTGCAAGATGATGCAGCGCAGACGGGCGCCAACGCCCACGTCTCCAACTCTGAACTCAACATCGCTCCAACCCCGAATAGCCCAAGCCCAGGCTGACCATGACATGAGGCTCTATGGGTGAGTGGCCCGCGGCCAGACGGTTGGAATCCACGTTGTTGCGAGCCTCGTGGTGCACATGCTGAGTTTTCTTTCTCGGGCTTGGGATTCCGATGATGGCATTTCTGTGCAAATCCATGCGGCGGTGACGGTACAATTGGCAGCTTTGTCACTTGCGCCGCAGCCTCGTTGTAAAGTATCACGTCAAATTGTGGGTCTTCTATGTACAATTGTAATATATGCCAATGACGCGTCGCATCTCAATAAAAGGATCGCAACGCCACGCACCGCGTTGGAAACTCAAAAGCTACGGCGCAATCGGAGGAGCACTTGAATAAGTTGCGAAATCACCGTCGAAGCCATGGACTTTGCTTTACTTAGTGTCTGAAAAAGATCATCCGGATTCCAACTTTCGGTATGGTTAACGGCCATGTTTATCTAAGCTGGCAGGTCTTATGCTCCCAGTCCTGGTGGAAGTATCCTTATATGATCACTTCTCTGCGAGATTTGCTGCCTCCCGAATAGACTTATAAGGCCTCAATGTCAAAGGCAACATTGAAGAACCAGTCGACGGACATATCCATGACACGATCGGACAAGCGAGACGGCGCGAACATCCGGAACCTCTTATAATTTGCTAGAACCTGATTAATCACCTAACACTAGATTCGAGCCGCGAAATGGCATACTTTGCAAATTAGAACGAGAAGAGCAGCTCCGGATACAGCACGCGATTCAAAGTGAGTGTCCGAATGTGATCGAAATCGAAATCACCAGAGCCTGAGGGCTTTTAGCTAGTGAGTGCTTTGTAAGGCCAAAGCTAGCATTCTGTGGTCGACAAGTCCCAAGCCTCCAGCTGCAGGGCCCAGAACTAGTGGAGGAGTGGCCGGCGAGCATGTGCAAGAGCCAAGCATCCGAAGAACCCGCTGAGGGTGCACATTCCCCAGTGATTTATCATCCTTCATCCCAGCCATCCAGCGCCAAGGTTCTGTATCCAATTCGTCAGTCTTCCGCCTTGTGGCAATAGGAGAGGTGGGCGGGGCAGCGGATGAGTGGATGCGGGGTGGTGAGGAGCATATTGCCAATTCAGGCCGAGATGCCGTTGTGTTTGAGCTTATGTGCGCTTGTTGGTCAAGCTGCGCAAAGAATTATTTTCGCCACCGTTCGTCCGGAGCAGCGTGGATTTCTGTGCTTGTGACCGTGAACGGGTGTACTTTTTCGCCACACTGCTCTTTTGGGGATTGACATTGCATCTCGGCTTTTGCTGTTAACTCCTATCTTGAAAATCTATTCTTGAACTGAGCCCCAACTTGAATGTGTGCTTGCTTGAATCACTAGTAAAGAGCACTGGTCTACGCCGCTATAGGACTGGAAAGTCTGAAAGTACAGCGACTTTGCGAATGGCGACATGTTGATTCGGGCTGTTTCTCATTTCTAGCTGGGGTATTCTGCTCAAACTTTTATCTAAGGCGGGGTTGACTGATCGAGGCCATTTGAAATTGGCTCGAGGAATGGCCACGCTTCTACATGCCGCCCTCCACCCTCGGGGTCACTTTATTTTCACTTCCCTCTGGGCCCTCTATTTTTTTTCTTCGCCTCTTTTTTCTTGCACTCCACAGGGCGATCGAGGGTTTTTTTCGAGTATAAATACGTGCCTTTTTGACCGAGGCAACTCAGCTTGACCTTTTTTGCCTCTGAAAAAAATCGCCCCCACTCTCTTTTGACTCTATCTCGTTCATTATGAAGATCGCAAGCACCCTCCTTGGCCTCGCCGTCGTCGCCCAGAGCGTTTCTGGCCACTGTAAGCCGTCTCCTCCCTCCTCTCCCTATACAAACCCACTGACCCCGGCACCCTTTAGATATCTTTAACACTTTGATCGCTGGCGACCAGACGTCTGCTGCCGCAGTTCGTAAGCCCCAGAACAACTCGCCCGTCGGCTCCGTCACATCGACGGACATGCGGTGCAACATCAACCCCTTCCCGGCCAGTACGACGGTCACTGTTGCTGCTGGCAGCACCATTGGCTTCAAGCTCGACGCCGCCATCTTCCACCAAGGCCCCGCCGCCATGTATCTCGGCAAGGCCCCCGGCTCTGCAGCTAGCTGGGACGGCAGTGGCGCCAACTGGTTCAAGGTATGTCCAACCATCATCGCATTTGGAAGCCGTTATATAGTGATGTTAACCCACCATGATAGATTGCGGAGTGGGGAGCACACTTCAACCCCTTCGGCTTCCACGCCTTGAACCAGGTGGAGTTCAGGACCACCATTCCCAAAAACACGCCGTCAGGCGAGGTATGTCTCTTTCTATTATCGAAAGTTCAGAGGGCTATACTGATGCACCTCCCTCCTTCCATAGTACCTCGTCCGTATGGAGCACCTCGGACTGCACATCATCCCTCCCGAGTCCTTCATGTCTTGTGCTCAGATCAAGATCGTCAACGGGGGTTCCGGCAACCCGCCCAAGGTCTCGATCCCCGGGCACCTCAACCCCAGCGGTAAGCGCCTCTGCACCCTTTGAATCCTTCGTTGTTGCTCATGCATCCCCTTCCCTTCCTGTAGACCCTTCGCTCAACGTCAACATCTACCCTCCTTCCCCCACATCCTACAAGATCCCAGGCCCGGCTGTCTGGCGCGGATAAGGATTGTCTGCCCCTTGTTTGACTGGTTCCCGTCGCCCATATAGTGGCGCTATCTGCTTTCTATTATAGTGAACTAATTTATTTGTATACAATCTCAATCTTATATATGACGTCGACGTCTTATTTGTAGTGAAAGGTTTCCTTGAGAATTGGCAAAAGCCAATGTGAGCGAAGATGGACTTACTTGAAGGATGCTGCGTTGTTGGATGTGTCTGAGCCTCTGTCCTCTTCTTCATCCCAAATAATTCCGAACGAAAACGGCCTCTCGGTAAACAGTGCGGGTTTGTACGCGGCTTTTCTTGACATAGTACCCCATCAACCTGCTACACTGAGATATTGATTCCAGCTACGGATCAGCACCGGTACCCAACTCTATGGAATGTACTGCGAAGGTCGAGAGTTGACCACACATACTTAATCCGTTCTAGTTGATTCAGCAGCCTTGGTAGTCTCTGAGTCTGTGCGGTCGTATTCGACGAGACTGGCCAGTTGCGACAAACCACCACTTTGCAAAGGAGGCTTAGGACAGTGTCCATCCTTTCATGTCCACATCAGACGTCAAGCGCCTTACTCGCATCCTTTCACATTCTGGTGATACGTTCGCAAATTCCACTTACTTAAAGTTTCCCGGGCTTCTACTTACGTTGCGCGGGTAAGCGGACTGCCTATGCACATTGTCACAGTCAGAATTATCCCGCTTTCGCACAAGCGCACATCATAGACCCTTTTCTCCTCACGTCTTCTGTGAGATTGCTTCTATCGTTGTGGCAACGACATATATCTCATGCTGGCGCTCTTCATGTCACAGTTGCTATATATGTGTTCGTGTCAACGATGAAGCGTGGAGGAAAAGGGCAGAGCAGACCAGGTCCCGCATTGTGCGCTTTATATATTAAAGCCTTGGATCATCGAACGTACTTTAGATTAAGTGGCCTTTGGAGATTTTCGTTTTGCCCCACAAAAGAGACTGAACGAGATTTTTGATTCCAGGCGGCAAAGAAATCCCTTGCAGGTTGCTCGAAGTCGATAAAGTCGTAGCCCCGAGCCACAGAGATGACGCAGCCATAGAGAATTCGAGAGGCCCACAGAAATACCAGAGCGGTAGTATAGCCAGAGGCACGATTAAATCGCATGCGCAGCGCTGTAGGAGTCATGAGTGAGGTTAGTAGCGATCGTGTTAATAGCTGTGTCATGGCGATTCCGACGGCGGTAGATATTTGGCGTGTATACCCATCCGAGATAAAGAAAGTTTTGTCGCTCGTTAACGAGAACAGCCTCCGAAATGGTTCGGAGGACAGTGGAGCTCTAAATATGATTTTCAGAAAAAAGGCAAGATGGCGAAAGACGTCGTGCACACATGTCCAATTTGAACCTCCGACTTGTCAACTTCTTCAGTCCAAACCTGGACCACCATCACGGACAAGCAGCAAAGGGCTTCTCCGCACACCGAATATAACATCTAGAGGCCAATTTACTTAAAGCTACGTTTCATTACCTCGTACTTTGTAAATAAGCCTCGTGTTGGACACATGGAAACGTTTGCCTCGCATATCACTCGATAGTGATAAGGGTGGGTGCCCTCATCATTGCTGTACTAAAGCACCAAGAGACGTCTCCTTCACCAAAGGACTCTGTGGCAAGTAATCTCTGCTATCTGGTTGTATTCCATCTGATTCGTTGCGCGGTTTAGGTCGCCCACATGTATTTCCAAGTCGAATCTCTCATCTACCACGTTTCCACTTTCCAAGTGGAGGACCTCGGCTGGACCGCAATTTCGATTATCTCGGTAGCACTGTTTTTCATCTATAGTCTCTCTTCATTCAGCGACCCACATCCTCCCCGACCCGTCAAGGTCCGACCACCCAACTACCTCGCACAGGCGAGACAGCGGCAGGCCGCCAAAGCCGCCTTGATCGAGCTCGAGCAGAGACGAATACGCATCCGCGAGAGTTGGGCTACGGACGGCTTCCAGTTCAAGAAGTTCCCACCCGAGCTGCAGCTCGCCGTCCTAGCATTTTGTGCAGATTGCCCGGGGACATACCGCGCTCTCGTCCTCGTGTCCCGCCACATGTACCACTCCACCCTGCGCGCGTGCATACCCCTTATCCCGATCACACTCAGTACGTCAAAGCAGCTCTCCGCCTTTGCCAGCCTCGTGCACCGGGACAAGGACAAGGACAAGGGCTTGGGCGTGGCTCCGCCTCTGCCCCCGGCCCTGGACGTCGGTGCCCTCGTGCACCACCTCTGGGTATCACCGCTGCGGAGGGAGGACACCCTGCAAGCCTACCGCATCCTGCGGACGTGCACAAACGTCCGCGTGCTGGCGTGCGATGCGCGCACGCTCGCCGCCTCGATCGCGAAGTGCGCCCGGTTCAAGCACAGCGTGTGCCGGGACCTGACGCTGCTGCTTAGCCGCCCGCAGTGGGAGAGCGCGATGGATACACCGAGCGGCTTGCTTTTCCTGCGCCAGCTGACGCACCTGCGCGTCATGGGCGAGCCCACCGTGCCTCGTGTATTACCGCTGGTGAAACTCACGCATCTCTCGTACCTCGATCGTCCTCCTCCAATACACATAGACGAGGATGAGGATGAAGTTGCGAGGCCCTGGGCACTTGGGAATCGGACGGTGTTTCCGTCCCTGCAGCAGGTGGTTTTGACGAGGCGGTGTGGGCCGAAGAAACCTGTCTCGCAGAAGATTGACGCGAGGCTGGTGGTGTTTTACGTTTGCAGGGAACAGACGGAGATGGAGATGTGGTGCGATGTGGCTAGAGGCCAGAGTCTTTGGTACCAAGCAGCGAATGCCTTGCCGGTGCCGAAGAAGGAACCTATCTCTCCACCATCCATCGATCCTTGAACCTTTACGGTTTAGGTTTTAATGGAGATGCCCTAATTATGACAAGGGCAGCCCGTGTCGCAGGGACGGCTGATGGGCGTAATTTCCGGTTCATATAGAATTGCATGTAGTCTTAGGTGTGTCGGTACAGAGTCCATATGTAAGAGACAGTAAAGATTCGGATCGAACACATCACGACAAGGGAGACAAGAGTGGCGCTGCAGCCTCCAAGTAATATTAATACCGCCGGCAAAAACCGGGACGGCGTTTTTCGCAGTGGTGCACGACAAATCTTTTCGGGTTTCTGTTTTTTTTTTTTCTTTCTTTTTCTTTTTTACAACCCACGTACGCTTTAACATCGGACAACGCAGCAGAAGAACGTTGCAGGAGCGGCTTTGCATACCCCGCGCATTGGCGGGGCAGAGATATGGGTATACGCCAGCCCAAATGGTCAGCAAACAGCATGATCGGTGAGTTTTTGCACAGAGCCAAGCAACCGTGTCTCTGATATCACATCGCCACAACTACCAGCTGGCGCGGGGGGCGGCCTGGTTGCCAGCATCGCGACGTGTCCGCTCGATGTGGTGAAGACAAAGTTACAGGCGCAGCGGGTGATTCAGGGGCAGCGGGGATATCTTGGAATTATCGGTGCGTTTCCCGTAATGCATATATGGTTGCTTGTAGGAGCTTGGGGGTTGGGTTGTGCATGCACCTTTCTGATTGATTTCTGATTTTATGTTATGGAACAGACACTGTAAAGACCATCCTGGTGGATAATGGTGTGCGTGGGCTGTATCGCGGTTTGGGGCCCACGATCCTGGGGTACTTGCCGACCTGGGCCATATACTTTGCGGTGTACGATGGCATCAAAGGGTTCTTTGGGGAGCCACCGATGGCGGGGATGGTTAATGAGCATGAGCGGCTGTATCCTGCTGCACAGGTCAAAGGGTACCAGCCGACCGTGAGGGAGCATCCGTGGTCTCTCCATATTTTATCCGCCATGACCGCTGGGGCCGCCAGCACGATATGTACGAATCCGCTGTGGGTTATCAAGACTCGATTCATGGTGCGTTCTGTTTTTTTTCCTGCCGTTCTCTTGCACCACCTTGTGCTTGAGGTGTTTTTTTTCTCTGGTTTCCGACTCCCTTTCCGACTACAGACACAAACTAGGGACGAGGTCCGGTATAAACATACCCTTGATGCGGCGCTCACGATATACCGAACGGAAGGCCTCCGTGCGTTCTACCGCGGCCTTTTTCCAAGCCTATTAGGCATCGCCCACGTCGCCGTCCAATTCCCATTATACGAGCAGTTGAAGCTTATAGCTCGTAAGCACTCTTATCTATTCTCTCCGCACCGACTTCATGGCATTGACCGACGCACTCTGCAGGGGGCGATTCCGACATGCCATTATCCAGTCAAACCATACTTCTGTGCTCTGCCATCTCTAAAATGACGGCGTCCATCGCGACGTACCCGCACGAAGTCATACGGACGCGGCTGCAGACGCAGCGGCGGCCGCTGGCGGACGACATGTCCTCGGACGGGATGATCAAGCAGCATGCCCGGAGAGGCGTCATTTATACCACTAAGAACCTTATCAGGAAGGAGGGCTGGACGGGGCTCTATAGAGGGCTGTCTATCAACCTCCTACGCACCGTGCCGAACAGTGCGGTTACCATGTTGACGTACGTCCCCTGTCTGTCCCCCTACCCTACTGATTCCGGTTTGGGTGTGAGGAAAGGGAAAGCTGATGAATATGATTGATGATTGTAGATACGAGCTGCTCATGCGTCATCTGAACGCGCGGAATCCCCAATCCCAATCCACAGTGTCAGAACCATAATCACTTCACAATCACAGCACCCACACACATACACACTTAGTATGCATGAACACGATCCATATAGCTCATAGGTGCCGGCCGGCCATCCGCGCCATTCACCACGTTCCCGTTCGTCTTTGCGCTTCCTCTGAACACTCACATATCACGCCAACACACACGCACACGGAATAGACCAACACCCCCCCCCCCCCCCGGCCCTGTGTAATATACTAGTCAGTACCATTACCATCCGACCTTTTCTTGCCATCGTTCTGGTTCTGGTTCTCTGCATCGCTTTTATCTGAAATTGTCCGAATCTCATTTGCAAATTCCTGAAAATCATGTATTTTGTTAGCGTATTTATTTTTACAAAGCCAACCGGCTGTCGAGAGCCTCGTAGACGGGCGAAATAGAACTATGATGCGTTATCTTCAGTTCCACGTCATATGCATAGCAGCGTCTAAAGGTAATGAGGTGGAGAAATAGTCATGCATGCCCATCTGGGCGGCAAGGCTTTGGCTCTAAGATCTAAACTCTCAGGATCTTGTTGTAAAGGTTTATGACGCAACCTGGGATGACACACGCGGCGACTGACACGCAGGATGGTCTTAAAAATTCTTCAAAGCCTGAAGTTGTGTGCTTTGTCGTATTACTACTCGAATCCATTTCCAACGAGCCCAGTTTACCTTTCCGTAGTCGGCCAAAACTTCCATATGTACGTATACTCAACCTGGGACTGGTCAGATCTTCCGAGTCAGAGAGCATGACATGAATGACACACGGATACTAAAATACTACACATCGATGAGAAAGCAAGTTGCATATTAGAAATCCTCGTCACCAGTGCTACCGCCGCCCATCTTCTCCAATGGTTCTTACTATCTCGTCCGCTGTCAAGCTTTCTTCAGGTATGATATCTTTCTGTCCAATACACTTCTTCAATGTAACCATGTTCATTCAGGTTATGATCTACCCATACTCGGATTGAGCGTGTACCTGAACGATGACTGCGCCACTGCTTGCGAGGCCGCACTGGAGTGTGGATATAGGTACCACAGTGATCGGGGATAACAATCTTCTCATCTGACTCGGACACTTTGATGCCCAGGCATACTGATACGGCTCAGATGTACCGAAACGAGGAGCAAGTCGGCGCTGCGGTGAAAGCGAGTGGTATCCCTCGGGAGTCTATCTTCATAAGTAAAACCCCATCCCCGACATTTATTACCTTAATCAGCCGTTGAAGTTTTCACCCAGCGTCCAAGGTCGTCGAGGGTGGAAGCAAGACTGCCGACTCTATCCAGCAATCGTTAAAGAAGCTTGATCTTGGTCGGTTTCTTCTGCTATCCAACCTCTGGCAGTGCACCCTGGGTAACGGCTCTATAGGCTACATTGACCTTTATCTGATCCACAGCGCCCATGGGGGCAAGACCGTCCATCTACAGACCTACAAGACGTTACTCGAGTTCTCTGGCCCCGAAAAGCCGCTCCGCAGCATCGGCGTGTCCAACTAGTGAGTTCTTCCACACAAGGTCACAAATTCCTATATCCTCATTTTGCCGGCGACAGCGCCGTAAAGCACCTCGAGGAAATTCGGGAGGCAGGACTCCCTACGCCGGCTGTCAACCAGATAGAAGTATGCAGCGATTTCCACTCCGGGCTGATAAATACATGCGCGCTTCAGGAGATTGATTGTGGCCGTAGCTTCATCCTTTCTGCCAACAGAAGCCCATCGTTGAGTATTGCAAAGCACATGGCATCGCCGTCGAGGCGTACTGCCCTCTCATTCGTGGCCAATTCAGCAACCCGGTTATCCGGGAAGTGTCTAAAGAGGTTCGGCCTCACTCTTTGCGACTTGTTCATAACATACCTCAACAAAAACAGTACGGCAAGAGCCCTGCTCAGATTCTGGTTCGGTGGTCCATTCAGCGAGGGTGAGTGTAGTGTTTGTCTTCAGTCGCGGTCCAATGCCAGTGCGGTCACATGGGGATGTACTTATTTTATGTACACAGATTCGTGCCGCTTCCAAAGTCGTCCGACCCAGGTCGCATCAAATCAAACGCTGACATATTTAACTTTGAACTCTCTGACACGGCGATGGCCAAGCTCGACGCCTTGGACCGCGGGACCAGTGGTGCTATCAGTTGGAACCCTGTCGACGTCGAGTAGAATTTTGGGCGGGCGGAAGTTGCCCCCGAATGAAACTGATTTCTCCTCTGACATTGACATCCTTTGCCGTGCTATCGGCGAACTCCAGGTTTTGGATTTGTTTCTCAGGTGATTAACGGACTTGGGAGGTTGGATGCTCACAAGGACCCACAAGACTGGAACCTCAGACAGACACTCATCACCCAGACGATATTCCAACGATCAGTATACATACGGAACGATGCGATACCGTGTCCGTTCCGCCCATTTCCTCCACGCACCATCAAACTCCCTCTTCATCAACCCATCCTCCCAATCAGCTCTGTACGACATCCAGACGACGATAGCCGCAGTGAAGAAATAATTATACCACACGAAGATGTCCATCACAAGCGCATAGTGAGGATGCAAGCAGTTGCGGAAGACAGTTCCATTCGAGGAAAGAAGGACGTCGCCTCCGATGCGGACAGCCCAAAGGCCGAGGTAGCCGGGGTGGCGGACGAGGGTGTAGGGCCCGCTGGTGCAGAGTTTGTGGTCGGCCTTGAGGCTGATCTCCCATGTGAAGAATTTGCCTAAAGCGCGCTGCGCTGCGACGCGCAGGTATCCACCCAAGAAGAGCAGGGTGCATCCGAGATATGCCGTTGGGGACATGATTGAGGTATTGCCCAGCAGAGATGGAGAGCATATTTGGGGCAGGAGAAGTGGGTTTTCTATGTACCCGTTTGTTAAAGCCCTGTACGCGCTGAGGAGGAGGACTGTGCAGATTATCGTCCTGTGGAAACGATCTCCAAGTGAATATTCCAGTCAAAACCAGTGTATGTGAATACTGCGAACTGACGCGATGACGAAGCCATGTATCCTGACCCAGGGAATTGGTCTCTTGGTCTCTACCTTGGAAGCAGGAGGTGTAGGTGGGACACATGAGACCCAGTAGGTGTAGCTTGCGAGGACGAAGAGTGAGGCGATGAAGACATTGTAGAAAGGGATCATGTCCGTCGTTCGGTAGATGCGAGCACGTTTCGTTAAATGTTACCTCGTGTAGCCTCAGGGCAGGCCAGGCTATTGGAGAAGGGGCCCACGTTGGCTTCGGAGGTCTATGTTTAGATTATTACACATGATCTTCAGTCGCTGACAAGCCTCGTTGCACCAAGAAATCCGGTTCCGTTTGTAAGATGTGCCCGATACACACCGTCCACCGTCGGCTTTGCATGGCAAAGATTTAGTGTAGAATCCAGATATGATAGGTATATCTTTCCTTCAACATAAAAATTGGGAGTCCACGAAACCAATTAGCGCCACCGCTTTCCGAACCAGCTAGCTGCACGGCCAGGGGGCCTTGCTAAGATAATTGGCGGAGGAGCCTTCGCGGAAGATGATAGCGGCATCAAGCTTAAAGCCATTGGTGACGCATAAATAAATACTCCATTGTCTGAGTATCTACACTCGTGATCATGATGTTGCCAGTATGCCAGCAATGGTTCCCGGGAATGACAGAGTGTGTAAAAAGGCACTCCAAACATCAGCAAATTTGGGAGATTGCTACCGTGCCATATAATGCCCTTATCTATTATAACAAAAACGCTCGGTTCCCACGGCAGACATAAAGACAAAGATAAAGCGGACCGTTGACCGCCGTATATCACGTGCATTTTATTTTTAGACCGTGGCTGCCCTAAACAATCGCGTCGTATATAACAGCCGCGACATTTGCCAACGATTTTCTCCCCCCTCCTACAATCAATCACATCTGTCGTAGTCAGTAGATAAATTAATTTTGCATCTATCATTTTCCCAAGGCAAAAATAAAGCAGACCGGTGGTCCCCGGCACCAGGAGAGCAGCACATCAACTCAGGATCCCAGGAAATGCTGGCCTTTTGGTGACGCGCCTAAATGGCACGCGTCGACACCCGAGGTTTCGAGAACATCTAGGCAGGCATCACCTTACTTCTCCGGTCTCTCACGGCTGCGCGAGGGTTCGATCCTCGAGTAAGGCGATACTTTGTCCCATGACCCTCGGGGACTGGAGCACTGAATTGCTGATCTCGTGCGGTACCTCCGGTGAGAGTACACACAGGAAGGGGTCACACAAGCCCGGTTCTGCTGAGTGATCAGCAGTCTTGGCTCTGGGTCGGCACGCACGGATCAGCCGTCTGCCCAATGTCTGAGGGTGTCCAGAGACCCAACCCCACCACACACCCACGACGCAGGGTTACGTCATGCTTCGCTTCGCATCATGTGACAGACTCCCTCGTTCAATTCTAAGATGGGCAGATCCACTTCCATCGGACAGTTAGGGTAGCGGTTAAGCCCTCTGACGAGCCCCTTCGCAAGGGCGAAACTGTTCACCTTACTTCTCCGGTCTCTCACGGCTGCGCGAGGGTTCGATCCTGTAAGGGGATGCACCGTGCACCCACTCCTATCTGTTGCTTAGTCTCTTGCTTCCTGTCATCGGCCCCCATGGCCCCCGTCTTAGACATGCTTGCTGACCGCTCCACTATTCTTACGCCCCTTTCGTAGTTATTATCCCACACCGACACCACTACTTAGATCCCTATCAGTCAGCTGGACAGTTGTTTACTCATCAGTAGTCAGCGCTCTTACATACCGCCTTAGTCACTGGCTCGGCGATGTAGTATATAAGCCTAGGGTTGGAGATAGGATATCTCCAACCTGAACAATAACAGTATCTTCGGGTTTACACATTGATCGACTCTCAGGCTTACTCTCTCGTCGCCCTCATCACGCTTCGCGCTCTTATCGCTGACTTGATTGTATTTAGGACTATCTAGGCTCGCGGCGGCTTGCGCTCTTTGCTCGCCTCTGCCCATCCGGACGTCCCCTTACAGATCCTCGAGTAAGGCGATACTTTGTCCCATGACCCTCGGGGACTGGAGCACTGAATTGCTGATCTCGTGCGGTACCTCCGGTGAGAGTACACACAGGAAGGGGTCACACAAGCCCGGTTCTGCTGAGTGATCAGCAGTCTCGGCTCTGGGTCGGCACGCACGGATCAGCCGTCTGCCCAATGTCTGAGGGTGTCCAGAGACCCAACCCCACCACACACCCACGATGCAGGGTTACGTCATGCTTCGCTTCGCATCATGTGACAGACTCCCGCGTTCAATTCTAAGATGGGCAGATCCACTTCCATCGGACAGTTAGGGTAGCGGTTAAGCCCTCTGACGAGCCCCTTCGCAAGGGCGAAACTGTTCATGAGTTCACCCTTCAGTGTCACGCTCACCTGACTTATTTCTTCGTCGCGTCAGCCCTCCTTCCCTCTACATCAAACAACACACTTCATTCTGATAGACATCCATGTATGTGTTTTCCTCAGTAATAGGACCTGCCGTAAACTCACAAGATCTTTTTGTAGGCCATTTGAAGCGGATGAAGAGAATCATCGACGTCAGCGATGCGTCGCTCTGCGCTCTCAGCGCGAGAACGAGGAATGCGAAAATAGTCGAAGACGGCGTCTTTCTGCCTCCACCGGACACCATCCTCTCCAAGACCTTTCTACCAATGCCATATGGTGATCAGCAAACCGATTGACAAAGAAAGCACGGAAGACATCGAGGGAAAGAGAGAAGTGAAAGTCTTCTGGCAGAGTAGAATTATAGATTGGGAGGAGGTGTGCTGCACGGACAATGGAGTCAATATGAATCACTTCAAGGGTGCGCCTTCACGATGTGTCAAACTCCGGTTTCACCACCCACAGTCCAGACTCAGGATCAGGCCCATCTCCGACTGGGATTAGCCAATGAACCAAGGCACAGGGATAATAGATATCATGAAAGGTAAAGGAAAAATAAAGCAGGACATGGCCGACAGTCATGCCCAGCATCCCTGGTCGATCTGCATCGGTGTCAACAAGAACTGTGTCATATCGTGGATACTCCCCACGCCAATTTGGGTTTGAACGGATACGCTGGTGGTGCATGCCACCAACACTGCAGACATCACTTGGAGCATAGAAATGTGCCACAGCAGAGTGGTAGACAGATATCCGACCATGGAATGAAGGACATTCGTTGAGAGGAACCAGGTCAGCTGAGATGTTGGAGTCGGGGTGAAGCCGGGCCCAGGGAAAACGATGCAAAGCTTCAGAAAAGTGAGGAAGATTGATGTGTTGTGCAAGTGGCTGAAGATAGCGAGGATATCGAGATTCTGGACTAGCTTGTAAGTTCACAATACCCAGGAGTTGTGAATATAAACATACCTGCACACCGTGCAAGTTTGATGGATGATAGAACCTTTGGACCTGATACTGGGCCAAGGTCCTCATCCTCGTCATCATTGTCATTTTCCGATTCCTCCAACGGCTCAGGCGCACCACCTTCGAGGACCATCATAGTGTAGGATGATGTCGACCCAGCCATCATGCCTTGTAAATTCACAGCGCACTGCGGCAAGCTTCTCTAGTCGCAGTATGGTCCAGAGCATCTGAACCAGGGCATTAAATCGGTTTGAGCATCGCCACAGCTCCTTGACAGCCTTGATGTGCTTTGATTCAGTGATTGACGAGCACAGCCCATTGGGCGAGCCAAAGAGATGAATGGAAGGTACGTAGTGCACGAGAGAGTGTTGACGTGGGAGAGAGATGTCGACACGCACACCTGATTGAATAAAGATATTGCGATGGCAATGGAAGCAATCCAGGGCTTGTATGGACTATAATCGTCGTAATGCCATAATTTGCCACCTCGACTGTAGAAGTTACAGATGTTGCCAATATACACCGTGAATACAAAATTGAAAGTCTTTTTAAGTGATTGGCAAGGCCTGGCTAGTATTATATTCACTTACCTCTTTACAGGTATTGCCAATGTACATGTGGATTATTTGAGGAGGCCGAGGTATATAAAATTGCATGGACATTGGGGGACACGGCAGGACTTGCTAATGTAGGTGCAGTTGATAGGGTTTTCAAATGAATATGAAAATATATATTTACGGCATCGCGTGTAATACAAATGTACAATTATATAGCTGTAGGGTCAGCGGCAGCCGCGAGGCGGGCCCGTTTCTGAGCGCGTTGTTGGTTTGCGACCTCGAAGTCATTGATGTCATCTTGCGCGGGGTACCTTCAGGTACAAGGCCAGCTGTAGATCCGAAAACTTCGCTAAAAGATCTGTTAATACATGTCATGACTTGGGTGTTTGACTTACTTGTTGAAATATTGCAGATGCCCTCGTGCTTCTTCCTCATCGTCGAACAATCCCACGATGTGCCAGAAGAAATCGGCGTACTTGAAGGCTCCGTCCGTAGTCTCCCACGAAAGCGTTGATGTAAGAGCAAACCGGACCTAGTGGTGACAGATGAGCATACGAGCAATGCGAGGAGTTGAGAAAACCTTACCTGAACTGCCACATAGGCAATCATGCGAGGTGTCATCGCAGTGAGCCCTGCAAGGGCCGCATTCCCTGCATTCCCTCGTTGTGTTCCGGGTGCCTGCAGAGCGGTCGAGGGGCCTTGATAGATGTGTCGACAAGCCTTGAAGAAAATTAGTGATGGCTGACAAGAACCAATGAAGACTTACTCGAGCCATGATATGCCCCCGAAGAATACCGGCTGACACGTCATCGGCATCGAAAACCTGGTCATCAGGAAATAGAAATCGGGGGAACATGTTAGCATGAACGGCAAGTTTAGCTTGTCGAATCTTCTCGTATGTCCTAGGTTTGATCAGCCCATGATAATCCTGATAAGGAAATTGAGATGCAGACTTACTCTGACGTGGCAGGGTACTTCAGAGGACAAAGCAGTCTTGCTGTCTGCGGATGGTTCCAACCACGAGGCGTTTTGAGACCGCTGGTCAAGAGAGGAGGGAAGACTGATGCGTTTGGAGCATCGAGCAACATGTATTCAAGGATCTTCGTCTTCATTGAATTTGCATCGTCCGCGCGAACTTTTTTGACACCAGCCTTGATCTAGAGTCGATGAGGTCACTGAGAAGATATAAATAAGCTAACTACGAACCTCAGTGCAGATTCCTTTTCGTTGCCCTCCAGAGAGTTCGAGTATCTGATTCTTGGAACCGGGGATCATCTTGCACAAGATCTCCCAGCTTCCAAGAAGCCGTGTGTCACTTGACGACATCAACAGTCAATAGAAATAAAAAAGAATTTTGGTACTTACAAAGCGGATAGGGGTGTATCATCATCTGAGTCGTTGGTTTCATAGTGGATACCGAAGTTAACGACACGTTCAACCTTCAAAAAAAAATCGCCTGCACGCGCGTAGTAGCGGCCATAATCATAATGGCCTTTATTCAAGGCAGCATTTTCATCACCATCCGCGGTACGACGGCCCCGCCTTCTATTTATAAAGTGAGTGTGAACCCATGAAGGAGTACAGGAGAGCTTACTTTGTTTGTCGAGGTGTTGTTGTTAGGGCAACCTTACAGTGGAGCGCTATCACACTGACAAGGGGGAATCCGAAGTTATATTATGTACAGTAAGGAATGTAGTAAAGGCAGGCCTACCTGACAAGGGGGAATCCGAAGAGAATAGACTAAAGGATTCCCAGATGTCAGGGGAACGACTATATACGACGTATGTACGTGAGGGCAGGTCCTCTAAGGTATACTGTACATGTAATGACAGGGAAGGGTCAGTGGCGCGTGTATGTACATGTCCCCGACGCTGCCCGACCCTCGTGACTCAGGGTGCAGGCACGAGGTTGGGCGCGTGATCATCTGAGGAGTGATCGGTCACGTGCTCATCCGAGGAATCGGATGGTCACGTGATCGCAGTCAGGGGACGGTTGGTGATTAAATGAGTGTATGGGTATGTAGGAGTATGTACACGACGCTGGGGGCGGAGCGTCGGGGATGCGATTGGAATCGGGACGAGAGCGATCGTGCGCAGTCGGGGGACGACCAGAGAGCGTCGGAGGGCGTGAACGGGAGTTCCCCTGACATCACCCCCCCTTTTGAATCGCAACGACTCGGTGCGGGGTGATGCTGGCGAAGACAGCAGGGGACAGCGTGAAGATTCCGCGAATGTGGCGTGCGGCGTCGGGGTGGTCGCGATGGAACTTGCGTACCAGGTCGGGGGCGGAGACATGTTCGCGAGGCTCCCAGGAGGCTTCCTCATAGCCGTATCCTTTCCACAGAACTTTGTACTGAAGTTTCTTGCGGAAGATACGGCTGTCGAGGATTTTGTCAACCTCGTAATGGGGTTCATCGTCGATGATGTCGGGGGGCGGTGGTGGATCGGCTCGCCGACCTTGGATCGGGTCGGCAACGGCGGGGACGAGCTTCACGACGTGGAAGACCGGGTGGATGCGCTTCATGGACTGAGGCAGCAGAAGACGATATGCGAGCGGGCCGACTCGCCTTTGCACGACGAACGGACCAAGGTAGCGATGCGACAATTTCTTGGACGGTCGGGTCGTAGAAATGTCAGTCGCATCCAAGTACACCTTGTCGCCGGGCTGGTAGTCGGGCGCTGGGGCATGTCGCTGGTTGTAATACCGTTCCATGTCGTCTTTCGCCTTTGAAAGCGCCGCCTTGGCTTCCTCCTGTGCTTCCTTCATGCGCTCCACGAACTCGTCGGCCGACTCGTTCTTGGAAGCGCCCCGACGCGGCTCAAAGCCCATGCGCGGATGCCGACCAGTGTCGAGCAGGAAGGGGGTCTGCTGCGTCGCCGAATGTACGTGGTTGTTGTAACTGAATTCGGCGTCGGGCAGGAGATCCTCCCAGTCGTTCTGGCGCTCGTTGCAGAAGACCCGCAAGAACTGTTCCAGCTCCTGATTCACGCGCTCGGTCTGTCCGTCGGTCTGCGGGTGGTACGCCGTCGAAGCCGACAGCTTGATACCCAGGAGTCGGTACAGTTCGCGCGTGAATTCGGCGACGAACTGTGGACCTCGATCGGAGATGAAGGCGTCTGGGAGACCGTGGAGCTTCCAGACGTGGCGACGGTAGAGGTTCGCAGCCCCCAAAGCCGAACAAGTCGTGTGCGACGCGATGAAGTGCGCGCGCTTTCCGACCGAATCCACGATGTTCATGATCGCGTCGTGGCCATTGGACTCGGGGAGTTCGGTGATGAAGTCGACCGACACGACGTTCCATCGGCCTTCAGGGATTGGGAGCGGCTGCAGCTGTCCAACAGGGAGTTGGCGGCGGGGTTTCGTGCGCAAGCACATGTCACAGGTGCTGGTGTAGGACCCGATGAAACGCGACATCTGGGGCCACCAGTAGTTGCGCGACACCAGCTCTAACGTCTTCCAGCGACCTGGGTGACCAGCGACCTTGGAGTCGTGGTGGTGCTCCACGATGCGTCGGCGGAGGTCAGGAACGTTCGGGACGTAGATCCGTCCACGGAACGTGAGCAGACCGCCTTCCTCTCCCCACTCGCCGAAGCGAAGAGAGCGACCGGCGATCTTGGATGCCTTGACCAGTTGCGCCGCTTTCGCGACCGCATCCTCCTGTGCACCGTCACGGTTGCCCTTGCGAATTGCCTTCAGTACGTCATCCTCTTCTCCGACCAGTACGAGACCTTCAGTCGCGCGAACCGCGAAGAACTCGGGCTTGAGCAGCACAATGTCGGCATTGTCGGCACTCCCGTCGCCGTGGTCGGCTCGACGCGACAAGGCGTCGGGTTTGCCCATGCTGCGACCAGGGCGATGGTGGAGAGCGAAGTCGAAGTTGGCGAGATAGAGCGACCACCGAGCTTGACGCCGATTGAGTTTCTTCGCGGTGAGGAAGTACTCGAGGTTTTTGTGGTCGGTCCAGATCTCCACCTTGTGCTTCGCACCTTCTACGAAATGTCGCCACTCCTCTAGAGACCGAATGATCGCCAGCATCTCCTTGTCGTGGATCTCGTAGTTCCGCTCGACCGCATTCAAACTCTTCGAGTAGAACGCGACCGGGTGCCACTTGCCGTCGGTCGGCGACTCCTGCGAGAGGACCGCGCCCGTTGCGAAGTCGGACGAGTCGGCTTCGATGCGATACTGTCGGTCGTCGTCGGGGAACATGAGGACTGGCCCCGACGTGATCGCCTCCTTCAGGAGTTGGAAAGCCGACTGCTCCGACTCTTCCCAGCGCCAGGCGACGTCCTTGCCTGTCAGATCGAACAGGGGTCGGGCGTGGTGCGAGAAGTCCTGGATGAACCGTCGGTAGAAATTGGTGAAGCCTAAGAACGCTTGCACCTCTTTCTTGTTCCTCGGCGCCGGCCATTCCGACACTCCAGCGACCTTGACTGGGTCCATTTCCGCTTGCCCGTGCGAGATGATTAGCCCAAGATACTCGATCTTGGTCTGTTCGAACTCGCATTTCTCGGGTTTTAAGAACAACTGATGTTCGCGGAGTCGGTCCAATACGAGTCGTGCGACCCGACGGTGCTCCTCGAGAGTCTTGGTGTAAATCAAGATATCGTCGAGGTACACGCAAACAACACCCTCGGCGATCAGATCGCGGAAGATGTCGTTCATCATGGTCTGGAATGTCGCTGGGCTGTTCGTGAGGCCGAAGAACATGACAAGCGGCTCAAAGAGACCGCGGTTCGTCCGAAACGCTGCCTTCCACTCGTCGCCTTCCTTGATCCGAACGTTGTTGTACCCCCATCGGACGTCTAGCTTGGTGAAGTACCGCGCGCCGCGAAGGTTGTTCACCAGTTCGCTAATGAGGGGCAGCGGGTACCGATTCTTCACCGTAAGCGCGTTGAGCGTCCGATAGTCCTGTACCAGTCGGAGCGACCCGTCCTTCTTCTTGATGAAGAAGACCGGCGACGCCATGGGCGACTTGGACGGTCGGATGCGACCTGTCTCGAGGTTCTCTTTAAGGAACGCGTCGAGTTCGACCTGTTCTGCCGGTGACAGCGGGTAGACCTTCGTGCCGGTTGGCGACGCGCCCGGCTCCAGTTCGATGGCGTGGTCCCATTGCTTGCGCTCTGGGAGCTCGTCGAACGCGACTTTGGAGAAGACATCTTCAAAGTCATGGAGGTGGGTCGGTACGGCGTCGCGGAACATTTTGGGCACGGAGTTAGCAGCGTGCGCTTCCGCAAGTCGCTGCGATGTCGTTTGGCTGGCCCGAATATGTTCAGCGGTCGGGGTCGGGTGGATCGCGGTCGCAAAGATGCGATCGCCGTTCAGGAAGGTTTCCACCAGGAAGTCGTCGGACTCTGGGTCGGGTTCCTCCAGGATCGGAGTATAGGGGAGGAACTCGTCGCCATCCGAGTCGTCCTCGATGTAGGGACTGGTCGGGGCACGCAGGTCGGGCTCAACTGTCGGAATGCCGTCGGCCCGACAAGCGTGAATTGCTGCGCGCACCTTGGTGCGTGCGCGTCGATCAGCCTTGACCTCGTCCTTGCAGGTGTCGCAGTGTGTCGGACAGCGACTCATCTTTACCTCCTTGGTCGCCCAGTCGATCTCGGGGTTGTGGTTTTTAAGCCAATTGAACCCGAGGATCATGTCTTGTTTGCCTAACTGGGTGACCCCGAAGATAGCGCGCTCGGTGTGACCATCGTACCGTAGCACTGCCTCCACAATACACGAGACAGAGCCAGCCTCGTTGAGGGTTCCGTCGACATTGTACACCGGGGACGACCGACTGAGCGCCTTCGTTGTGAGCTTATGCTTTTCAACAAAGGCCGCATTGATGAAGCTGCCGGTCGCCCCGCTATCCACTAGTGCAGTGATCGCGTGCGACTCCTGAGTGTCGGTGGTCTCCAATTTGACGTCCAACCACAGGGATCTGGGGCAAGGGATGGCGGCGACCACAAGGCGACGTGGTAGGCGCTTCTCCCAGCGTGGTAGCCCACGGCGCGACCTAATGATCGGGTCGGGCGTTGGGTCGACCGACGGAGTCTGTGGGGCTGCTGTCTCCTCCAGAACGTCCATGGGTTCGACAGAGAGGGGGGCGAAACGGTTCCGACTGGTCGTGGGGAGTGGGCGACTGGTCTGCGATCCGACCGACAGCATGGGCTGAGGTGCGATGGTGCTAGGCAAGGTCGGAACGGGCAGTACGACGGGGGTCGGTGTTGTGTCAGCCGTGGTCATCTCCTGGCGGACCTGTCGGTGCATGATTAACCGATCCAAAGTCTGCTCCAAGTGGCGGCAAGTGTCGTCGGCGGTTGGCGCTCTGACCGAAACCTCCGTCGGTGGAGTCGGTGCGGAGTCGGCATAACCGAGGAACTCCTCCTCTGTTCGCATGATGAAGTCCTGCGAGCGCGCCATTGCTAGCCACTCCTCGATCTTCTCATCATGAGGTCGCCCAGTAGTGATGGTGCCCAGGCGTTGACAGAGCTGGGGGTCCATTCCACGACGAAACTTCATGACGAGGTGTCGCCCGTCGGGGTACCGAGCCTTGTGGCGCAGGGAACGGAACGAATCGATGTACTCATCGATGGTCCGACCATTCTGAAAATAGGCCGATGACTCGAGCGCAAGTGCGGCGTTGGCGACCTCGTTCATTGGGCAGAACTCGGTGGTGAAGGTCGCCTGGAAGTCGTCCCAGGTCGGGAAGGCTTCCTGGATTGTGGCGCATTGGAAAACCCGCTCCACGAAGTCAGCAGCACGACCATGCTGCATGAACGAAAGCACCCAGGCAACGCGGGCATGCTCATTGGGAAAGTGTCTCGGGCACAGGAGCATGTACAGTTTGCACGCGTTGAGGAACGCGCGACCGCCCGACCGAGATCCGTCGAAAATGGGCGGGAGCGACATCGGGGGCGACGCCGCTACGTCGCGCGACATCGATCGGTGTTCGTCGGGTGTCGGGGTTACCCCCAACTGCGACTCCGACGAGCCGTTTGCTGCTATAGAGGCAGCGGGTGGGCTCCGTGTGAGGAGTGATTCGAAAAGAACGAACAGACGGTCCATACTAGCCGAGTTGGAGGTGTGGTGGGTGGTGAGAGCCGATACCATGGTTTCCAGACCCTCTAGTCGCTGCTCCGGCGTGAGCACGGGAGCTTGCGATGAGAGTGTTGTAGTTCCACGATCCGACATCTCGAGACGGGACTTAGCGACGGTCGAAGCGAACGGGCGTCTGACAATGCTGCGCGCGGCGAACACGTGTTTCGGCGCGAGGGCTTGACTCGTCAACCTTGTCGGGTCTCTGGGATGAGTCTATTCTGCTGTTAGGGCAACCTTACAGTGGAGCGCTATCACACTGACAAGGGGGAATCCGAAGTTATATTATGTACAGTAAGGAATGTAGTAAAGGCAGGCCTACCTGACAAGGGGGAATCCGAAGAGAATAGACTAAAGGATTCCCAGATGTCAGGGGAACGACTATATACGACGTATGTACGTGAGGGCAGGTCCTCTAAGGTATACTGTACATGTAATGACAGGGAAGGGTCAGTGGCGCGTGTATGTACATGTCCCCGACGCTGCCCGACCCTCGTGACTCAGGGTGCAGGCACGAGGTTGGGCGCGTGATCATCTGAGGAGTGATCGGTCACGTGCTCATCCGAGGAATCGGATGGTCACGTGATCGCAGTCAGGGGACGGTTGGTGATTAAATGAGTGTATGGGTATGTAGGAGTATGTACACGACGCTGGGGGCGGAGCGTCGGGGATGCGATTGGAATCGGGACGAGAGCGATCGTGCGCAGTCGGGGGACGACCAGAGAGCGTCGGAGGGCGTGAACGGGAGTTCCCCTGACAGTTGTATTCACAAGGTCTGCCAATACAGGGGACACAATGTTGGTAAGTATTGTTGTCAGAGTTGCTTCGATTGCGGGATCAAGATTGATTCCTGGAGAGGGAGAAGAAGCTGACATGATGCGCAGAAGGAAGGGGGGTTTCTGCCATGATGGTAAGGAGTTCCGCAGTGGTCTTTTTATCTAGGGGAGGAGTTGTTGAAAAACAAACTGCATTGCTATTTGTTCATGTATGGTCACGGAACTCCTAGCCGGCTGGGCATGTTGTGTTTGCGCGTTTCGTCTCCAGACGAAACGCGCTCTTGTTTAACATGTGACTGGACACCAAGATTTCGAAAAACAGGTAAGTGTCACGGTATCATCAAAATCTATACTGCAATTTCTGCACAGTGGCTGACTCTCTCGTAGCCCTTAGATTTCACTCGCACCTTTTTGAATTGCCCATCACTCCTCAAGGCTGGATGAGCTGACACCATCCCCGAGCAGCCGCTGAATGCAACGACCAACATAGGCTAGAGGGCAAAGTAACAGTATGTACAACCCTCCACCTCACTTGAGCAACTGGTCGCTTACCCTTGTGTCATCTCGGAGCCCTGGGCCAGGTGACAAGCACTAGGTGTATTCCGAACGACACAGCGAACACGCCATCTCCCTCAACAGCACCCGTTGGTAAGCAGCCCCTCACATCGAGTGCAAGCTCCATGATATTAAGTAACTGGCGTAGTTCTATGAGCATGACCTTGAGCGCAGGCACGTCAAGGTCAGCTGGTGGCTTTGTGAAAGGAGGAGCGGGTGAGAATGAGAGCGAGGGCGGAGGATGTGGCGAGGGGTGGCGAGGGCACTGGAGGTCAATGCGGCCAAGCAAGGTGTGTTGAGTCCGCACACGTACACATTGGCACATCTTGCTGACATGATGTCCAGGCCTGCTCCTCTAATGTGTCAACGGTGCTGAGCAGAGTTCCTGCGACCCCTCACTGTAGATCGATCGAGTATGACAAATTCAAAACAATTTGCTTTAAGACCGTCTGAGCTCTCCCACATTTCCCTCTCCTAACCCCCCTCTATCATGGCTTACCAGTGCGAGGCCTGCGGATTCTCATTTGGCACAGAAAGAGGCCTCGAGCGACACCAGCAAGGATGCGAGGAATTTCTGGCTGCAGATGAACGACAAAACACTGTCCCAAATGCTCTCGAACTTGTTGCACAGAAACGCGCAGCCAAGAAGCGCAAACGGGAAGAGGAACTACAAGCTTTGGCTGGTCCTTCGAATATCACGGCAAGTTTTTGTTTGTTAGTTGCTTGACTATCGATTTATAGTTATATATATATACAGATGAACATGCTCGACGAACCACAAATGTCAAGCCCCCTTGCAGCTGCAGCTGATATTGATATGAACTCTCCCTCGCCTCCTCCACCCCATTTGAGTGCTGCAGGCCGTGTCATCCACCACAAGAGGCCCACGTGGAAGGTTTTGGAACAGCTTCCTGCACCACCAACCCCATTGCCACCTTAGCCATCACTAGCCGATGATGACG
Source organism: Tricholomella constricta (assembly GCA_013368375.1). Lineage (NCBI taxonomy): Eukaryota > Fungi > Basidiomycota > Agaricomycetes > Agaricales > Lyophyllaceae > Tricholomella > Tricholomella constricta. The sequence goes on from JAACJP010000049.1 coordinate 72,502, forward strand.
CAGAAACCCACGATGAGACCCCTCCCCCCACTTCTCAACTTGTTTGGAAAGCAGTTGTGCGGACTGCTCGCAACGTATTCGGACTATATCGCGAATATCCCACATGGCCGACACACAATCCTGACGATATAATCTCCCTCCAGGATCTTACCAACACTGAGACAGGCCCGACAGCAATGCAAACTCAGCATCCAGCCCGGACGCTTTCTGAAAATCCTGATGCCATCATCGACACCTCAAATCCCTATCATCCCTTCCCAAACTCGACAATCTTTGGCATTATGAACTGGATGTGGACGGGCACACCAATAAAATCACGTTCCGAAATGACGAAGCTGGTGGATTTCCTCAAGTCCGACAAGTTTGCCAAGGAGGATCTCGCCAACTTTGACATTCGGAGGGAGACAGCTACTTTTGACAAGCAGATGCAATTCCAGTCTGCAGAAGATGGCGAGACGTCAGCCACGGCAACTCCAAATGATGGCTGGTTTGAGTCAGATGTAGTCATTGAGGTCCCTGATGGCGAAAGGCACACTCCAGACACAATACCTACATTCACAATCCCCGGCCTGCGACGTCGCTCATTGGTGGAAGTTATCAAACGGGCCTTCAGTGATCTGCAGCCACTCCACTACACGCCATTCAAGACATTTTGGCAGAAGGACGAATCTGTTGAGCCCGAACGCATCCACGATGAGCTTTTCTCATCTGATGCCATGATCGACGCACACGCTGACTTGCAGCAACAGCCTCCAGAGCCTGGTTGCGACCTTGAGCGTGTGGTCGCTGCTTTGATGTTCTGGTCAGACTCCACCCATCTCGCAAATTTCGGCAATGCGTCTCTATGGCCCACATACCTCTGGTTTGGAAATCATTCCAAGTGGCTTCGCGGTAAACCGACGATGGGGTTATGCCAACATATAGCATATATGCCTAAGGTAATGTACATTTGTCAGAATTTGCTTCACGAACACTTACCTTGCTGCTTGCTCTGATTTCGTAGCTTCCCGATTCGTTCGAGGATGAGTACTTCGATCGCACGGGTAAGCCACTATCCCCTGAGCTCCTCACACATTGTCGGCGTGAGCTCCTCCATGCTGTTTGGCAATGCATCCTCGACGGGACCTTTATGCATGCATACGAGCACGGTATAGTTATTGAATGCCCCGACGGCGTGTCAAGACGGTTCTATCCTCGTATATTCACATATTCAGCTGATTATCCCGAAAAGTGTGCCCATTTTTTTATTCTGTCCCGTTCTACGGAAGGCTCAAACTTTCACAGAGTTTTACTTTCAACCATTCGCAATTTTGGGCGCTGTCCCTGTCCACGTTGCACCATCCCCAAAGAAAAAATTCCCGAGCTTGGTACAAAATACGACGGCCGACGACGTGAGGCACATGCTCGTCGAGACACCTCGCCTCGCCGTTTCAACATCCGTGTCGCTCGGGAGTTTATCTATGAACGTGGTTACGGTGTTAAATCAGCAGCGGTTGAGAGACTCTTGGGGGCAGATTCCTCAGTACCTACAAATGTGAGCATTCATGGCGGCAGATAAGGATTCGGCTCACATTCCTGTCATCTCTTCCAGAATGCATTCTCTATCCTTTCCAAATTTTCCTTCAACTTCTTTGATATGCTCGCTCCTGACTTCATGCACGAGTTTGAGCTGGGTGTTTGGAAGGCGGTCCTCACCCACTTGATACGTATTCTCTTTGTGATTGGAGATAATTCAACCCAGGCCATGAATCGTCGATACCGCCAGGTCCCGACTTTCGGACGCTCAACAATTCGCCGATTTTCCGATAATGTAGCAGGTTTGAAGAAGCTCGCTGCCCGAGACTATGAAGATTTACTACAGGTCAGTACTAAATGTACTGTGTCTGTCCCATCACTCATGGAATGAAATTTAGTGCGCAATTCCTGTTTTTGATGGACTATTAGAAGGCGAACACAACGACACCATCATCACACTCCTTTTTATCCTCGCCGAATGGCACACACTGGGCAAGCTCCGCCTTCATACCAAAACTACGCTCCAGTGGCTTGAACAATGCACCACTGACCTTGGCCGGCAGTTACGCAAGTTTGAAAGTAACACCTGCTCTCAATTTGATACGAGAGAGCTTCCGAAGGAGGCCCAAGCACGCGCCCGTCGTCAAACACGAAAACCTGCAGCACATCAGGAAACATCTTCGGCACCCCCGACAGACACACCAGCACCTTTGACGAGCGGCAGAGGCAGAGGCAGGGGAAGAGGCAGAGGCAGAGGTGCGAGGGGCCAAAGGAGAGACAACACGGCGTCTACAACTGCAGATGTTGCTCAGGCCGGTGCTGATGACTTACCCCCTCCTGTCACAGACTCTCAAACTGATTCTGCGCCGCAACGAAGGACGAGCAAGAAGTTTAATCTCGAGCTCATCAAGTTGCATGCTCTTGGGGATTACGCAAAATTTATCCGTCGGTTTGGCACGACTGACTCGTATTCGACACAACCTGTGAGTAGTAGAAACTGAATTGTCATACCAATTGCTAAACGGCATCAGGGAGAGCTTGAACACAGGATGGTGAAGCGGTTCTACGCGCGCACCAATAAAAATCAAGCTACCATGCAAATGACACGGTTGGAACGCCGCAATCAAGCCCTTGTTCGCCAGGCTCGCGTTATCGCAAAGCACAAAAAGGCCGAAGGTACTTCTGCACACCCACCTGCGGCATCACAGGCACCATCTCCGAGACGCCGGCGTAGGTCCCGTTTGACCGTGAACTTCCACGAAAGTGAACCACTTTCCTCGACACCCCCTGAATACCACCACCACATCTCGTCAACGCGTAACTTCCCTGTCCACCTTCAATCATTTATTCTCGCTAACGAGGGAGATCCCGCGGTCCAGGTAAGTCACATCTTAAGTTGTGATGCCAATCTACTGACCTCAAATTCGTCAGGATTTCTATACAAAGCTGCAGGACCACCTCCTTGGACGCCTCCTCCATCCCGACTGGTCCGGCGGTCCCAACGAATTCTCTGAAGCAGAACGAGCGAAAGTTTTAATAGTCAACGAGCGGTTCTATCGACACAAGGTCCTGCGTGTGAATTACACTGGATATGACGTTCGACGGGGGCAAGACGCGATAAATTCTCGCAACCATGCTGATGTGATGACGCTGGCACCCGAAGGCGAGAGCAATCACCCTTTCCGTTATGCCCGCGTCATCGGGATATTCCACCTCGACGTCATTCACAATACGCCTGGAGTGTCTCAAACACCGGTTTCGAAGGAAGTTCTATGGGTGCGGTGGTTTCAGTATGATAGATCCTATCGTGCAGGCTTTCGGCACCGCCGCCTCCATTGTATTCACTTCATGCCTTCGAACAACACTAATGCTTTTGGGTTTCTTGACCCAGACGAAGTCATTCGAGGATCTCATCTCATCCCGGCTTTCCAACACGATGCGACCGATCAGTGGCTCGCAGGACACTCAGTTGCACGAGCAGATGATGAAGTGGATGATTGGAAGTATTTCTATGTCAATATGTATGTGTTCCACCTCATATTCAACTACCAATCTTTGCTGAATCTCTATCATAGATTTGTCGATCGTGATATGTACATGCGCTATGCCGGCGGAGGCGTCGGACATTATCGAGTTCCCTTAAACGACACACCCGCATCAATACCTACTATACCGGAAGACTCGGATGCCATCGAAACTATTCCAGAGCCGAGTCACGAGGACACAACCACCACCAGCAGTAATAGGTCCATGACAATTGAGCAGCTGCAACAGCATGCGGAAGCGGCCGGCACGGCGACTGTCGATGATGAGCAGGACCAAGGTGCCGACGAGCAACATCGAGAAGAGCTTACCTTGGACTCGGAGGAAGAAGATGAGGAGGATGTTGGTGTAGGTGTGGAAGCGGATTATGAACATGATGTTGGGGCTGAGGACGGTGAAGATGGGGCGGCGGACATTGAAGATGAGGAAGGATACCGTGACGCAGACCTTTGAAATTTGTCGATGTAGACTAGTGGACCTTAGTACTAATTATAATTGACCAAAGTTGACTCGGGCATAAAGTCGGCCTTTTCAGACGAAGATATAATGTTTTCCGGGTTCTAAAAGGCCCTATCTACCATTCTATATCCTGCCAAATGGTTGTTACATTGTACGCCCATTATAACCCGAGATCGACGCCTTGGCAATGACGACAGGCTAGGTGGCCCCTTATCTCAGCCTTATCTATCACCGCAATCTTGTGCATTTTCACAGGGTCCCACAGCATTTTCCCAGATTTGCTGATGAATGTGGCACAGCTCCGAGTTATGTCGGATAGTATCCGGGCGCGCCAGATTTGACATGATCGATATACATAGAACATGCGCATTGCGCAGTCCGCCGAATTAACTCGGCCCCGGTTCGCGAGTATTACATACATACGTAAAGGAAAGCGACGACTGGACTCGAGCAGAGTGTGGCGACTCAAACATATTCAAATCAACAAGCGCACACAAACTCAGGCCTAGTATGTACTACCCGCTGCTCTACCGGTTTCGCAACGTCTTCGACTGCTCCGTTTCCAAAGAATACCACGCTGCATAACGAAACAAATTCTTTTATGTTTAGCACTCGATGATTATCCTACAACGTGGCGCCCCGCGCTCCCGAATGGGTTACCGGCCACGCCTTCTCCGCTCATCCTTCGAAGAGGACTACGCCACGTCCGCCACCGTGACAGTGACCATCCCCATGCCAGCCACGCCCTGCCGCATTTGCCGTTCAAGTCCATATTCAAGTCTACGTCAAGAGAAGAAGAAAGGAACAAAAACAACTAAAAGGAAGAAAACCGAGCCTCCTACAACTAGTTAAAGCGCTCGTATTATATATGTGTAGGGGTTGGGTGGGTAGTAACTAGGTAGGCGAAAGGGGAAACTTCAGAAAAATTGTAAAGCGAGACAAGTCATTAACAACACATAACACATCGCCGTATGCAAGTACACGACGACTTCCCACCCGATCGTTAATTAGTGCTGGCCGGACGACAGATCGAAAGCGGTGTCCAGGAGTGCCTTGACCTCTTTTTTATGCTGGGCCTGGAAGTGTAGATTCATCAACACATATGTTCGAAAGAAAAGATGGAGTGCGAGAATCGTACCTTGCTACCAGTGGCTACAGAACTGGTGGGGCCGCGACCGGCATAGTAGGGGTACTTGCCACGATGGTGTTCGGTCTGGCTGGCAGCGGTGTAGATGCGAGGGCCGACATAGCTCCATGCACCGTTGTTCAGGGGCTCTTCCTGTAATCTTGGTAAGCATCTGCTCAAATAGTATATAGGAAGGAGGATCAGTTACCTGACACCAGAGAAGGTCGGCGTTGGGGTACTGATCAAGATGAGGGGTGACCTAAATGAGGAGACACAATCAGTCGAGATATATCACGTGATGTGGAAGGAAAACTGACGAGTTCGTAGGGGAAGGGCGAGATCTGCTCAATCCTGCTGATAGCAACATCCTTGATACCCTTTTCTTCACGTTCTTGGAGCAAAGTGTGGTATACTTGACCTGCACTGCCATTTAGTTTGATTCACAATAGAGGACCGCTTTATGCGTACCGGTGCAAAGAATGTGACGTTTGATCTCTTCAGGAGCGACCAAAGTGTCCTGGCTGGTTTCCGGGATATATCGCTGGAAGTGCGTCTCGCCGACCATCTCTGAGAGTTCAGAGCGCGCTCTAGGGTGACGCAGGAGACTCTTGGAGAAAAAGATGATAAGCTAGAGGGTCACGTGAGCGTTTGATCAACAGGACATCCGAAAGGTCAGCTCACGGGTTTGCGGAAGTCGCGGTGGATCTGGCGACGGAGGACGTGGAACTAGTGAATGAAAGTTTAGCCGACGCTCAAAAATGAGTTGAGTTTATGACAACACACGTAGTTGGCGGGAGTCCTGTTGTGACAGCGAACAGTGAGCGCGTTGCGAAGAAATAAAGTGTGCGGGAACGCACGTAGGGTAAACAACCTGCATGTTGCAGTCCTGGTGCTGGCGCTCGATCTTCTCGGGGGTGGGGAAGACGTGAGGGTGGTCGTCACAGAGCTGCAAGAAACGCTCAATCCTTCCACTCGAGTGCTCGGGGCCCTGTCCATCATAGCCGTGGGGAAGACTCATGACCAAGCCTGTGCGCTGGAGCCACTTCCTCTCGCCAGCAGCAATGAACTGGTCGATGATACATTGTGCGTTGTTGGCAAAGTCGCCGAATTGGGCCTCCCACATAGTGAGAGAGTCGGGTGAGACAAGGGAGTAACCCAGCTCGAAGCCGAGAGTGCCAAATTCGGAGAGTGAGGAGTTGCAGACAACGAAGCGCGCCTGGCTAGAGCCAAGGTCGTTTAGGGGCACGTACTGCTGCTCGTTGATCTGGTCGTGGATGACAGCGTGGCGCTGGGAGAAGGTACCACGCTCGACGTCCTGGCCGGAGACACGCACGTGGATCTTCTCGAGCGCGAGGGATCCAAAGGCGAGTGCCTCTGCGGTTGACCAGTCGATGTTCTTGCCCTCCTCAATGGTCTTGCCGCGCGTAGCGAGAATACGAGCAAGATTTTTGTGGGGGGTGAAGCCGGCGGGGTACTGCGAGATTGCCTTGCCGATACGTTGGAGGGTGGCCTCGTCAGATCCGGTTGCGCGGGTGGGGAGGGTCTGGTCAGCGAGCTGCTTGGGCGAAGGGAAGCCTTGCCATGAGGCAGAGAGCCACTCCTTGCTGGTGGGAACGTAGTCCTTGGAAGCGGCAGCGGCCTTCTCGAGCATGCCCCAGACCCATTTCTTGTGTTCCTCGATGTCCTTCTCTGTAAACGTACCGCGGCCGACCAGGAACTTGGCGTACTGGGTGAGAGGGGTGGGCTGCTTCTTGATCGCTTCGTACATCCTGGGTTGCGTGAAGCTGGGTTGGTCGGTCTCGTTATGACCATGGCGACGGTAGCAGACAATGTCGACAACGACGTCCTTCTTGTACTTGGCACGGTAATCGGCAGCAAGCTGGCAGACGAAATTCACAGCCTCGATGTTGTCACCGTTGACGTGGAAGATAGGGGCATCGATAGACTTTGCAATATCGGAGGGATAGGGAGTCGAGCGAGCGAACCGAGGGTCAGTGGTGAAACCAATCTGGTTATTGACAATGAGATGGATGGTGCCGCCAGTACCGTAGCTGGGAAGATTGTGCATGCCCATGGTCTCATAGACGATTCCTTGCCCAGCAAATGCAGCATCTCCGTGGAGTAAGACACCCATGGCAGTTGTATGGGTCGTCTCATCACCCTCGAAGTGTTGGATAGCACGGGTCTTCCCGAGGACGACGGGGTCCTCAGCTTCCAGATGCGACGGGTTGGCAACGAGGGATAATGAAACTTTCTTGCCAGATGGCGTAGGACGAACATAATTGGCACCAAGGTGGTACTTGACATCACCAGCTGGCCAGTCGCCCGCCTCGTCTCCAGAGAACTCGTTGAGAATGGCCTCGATGGGTTTCCGGATGACGTTGGCGAGAACGTTCAAACGGCCACGATGGGGCATGCCGATTGTGACGTGTTTGACGCCGTTATCGACAGAGCGGTCAATGAGGGCCTTCATACCAGGAATAAGGGCCTCGCACCCCTCGAGACCGAAACGCTTCTCGTTGGGATACTTGCTGGCAATGAATTTTTCGAACGACTCTGACCAGATGAGCCGGTCAAGGATCATGCGCTTCTCCTCAACGGTGTAGTTCCAAGGTTTGGGAACCTCGATGCGCTCCCTGATCCAGTCGCACTGCTCCTTATCAGGAATGTGCACGTATTGGATACCGACAGCACCACCTGACATATGAGGTCAGTAAAATGTCACACGAAGTAGAGATGATTCATACAGTAGATGCGTTTGCAGAGACCAATAATCTCGCGCAGTTTCATCGTTTTCCGGTCTTCCATGGCGAAATGGGGCAAAATACCAGGACCAAGAGTGATGTCTTTTTCCAAGTCGCGCTCGGTGAAGCCATATCGGCTCAGCTCCAACTCAGGCGGCTTCACGTCAGCAAGATCGGCGTCGAGAATTCCAAGAGGATCTAATTCAGCAACATGATGACCGCGCACTTGATATGCCCGAACGAGGAGTTGAACCTGGCCAAGAAAATTAAAAAATGACATCATATTGGTAACAGCAACCACGGACCTTCAAATGATCATCTAGCTCTGCGCCGCCGTTGACATGCAGAGCAGGTGCACCATCGGCTGGATGAGGAAGATGACGAGCCGGAGGGGGCTGGAATGCCTGTGGGCTTGTCAAGCCCTTGTCGAGGCCTGAAAAGTAGGCATCCCACGAAGCATGCACTGATTTAGGATCCTGCCTCCAGTGGCGATACATCTGGTCCGCGTAGTATGCATTGGTGCCGTTTGCGAACGGGTCATTGGACGAGGGTGGCTGGGCCGTCGCAAGGGAACGATGGGGAGCCAAGAGCTGTGTGGGCGGCAGCCTTGCTACCCTATGAGCGGCCGAAAAGCGCCTGAGGACTTGCCTAGACAGCATAATATACAAACTGGGAGGACCAGGCTTGAGCAAACCCCTGGTCGTGGTGGTGGTAGTATGGAAGAAAGCGCTAGCAGCTATGACGAGCAACGCGGGCCCACTGTTTGCCGATGTTTTTTACTTTCTTGTCGCGCGGCAACTCGGACCTTGCTGTTTCGGTCGGACACGGGTCGCGCTCATGGTAATATCGGTAATGAAATCGTCTCCTGGGGTTACCCAAGGATGCTACATTGAGATTGCTGGGATGCTCGACAACGTTTGCTGAATGACCCGCGCGGTACAGACCGCCAAACGTAATTTTCTAGCTCCAAATTTGTGCTGACTTATTTTAGGGTATCCGGAAACACGCCTGGGTTGTACACGAAAAATGGCGACGAACGGATAGATCTATTTTCCTCTCTAGGTCTCTCCATCAGTGGACGATTAGCTCTGGATGGTTGCTTTCCTCTGGAACAGGCCGTTGTCTCATCTCACCTCGTTTCACCCAATCTTCCTGTTCCACTGAATCGTCACATATTCCGACCTGTAAAATCCAATATATCCATCATTCTCTTCATGGCGAAGAATCATCTTTATCGACCCAACATAGGCTACGAGCTTGAGAATTTGTCTGCAATAGCGCCACGATCGACAGGGCGGAGGCATTGCCATGGAGGCTCACATGTTTTAGATGTCTCGTTTGGAGGTGACTGCGTCGAGAGCATAATCCATCCATTCATCCATCCATAAGCCTCGTAGCGCTGGATGTCCCGGCGCCGCATCAAACGATGGCGGAATTCCATTCAGATCGTGTCTGAAGGAATATCTCAGCAGCCTTGATCCAATTCAGCGGTCTCGATATGCTGGGTCGCGAAATTTTAAAATCGCACTTGGCTTTGTGCGTCAAGCTGAAAAAGATATCATAATTGATCGGCAACCGCTCGACAAAGAGCGTCACGACGGCATTCAAAGGGACGAAATGTCCGTCATGCAAACCCCCATCTTCCGGGAGACAGACGTGCGTGAAATGTAGGCTTGTTCCGCCATGAAACCGGTCGCTCCCTAGAGGCACGTTGTGGCAACAAAAAAAACACACCTGGCATTCGGGCCGTTTCCTTATAATTTATGGGGCGTTTAGCCTGTGGATCAGAAGATACATCGAAGGTAAGCATTAGCGGATGAAAACATTACCAATTGGGGGGACAGAGGTAGGGCGAGGAAAGTGAGGACAAGAGGAGGCTCTACAACCGACGCCCGGATCGGACAATCATCATGAGGCTGACCCCATCTACGCTGATTTTGTTTTACCGTCCGGTCCGACGATAGGTAATTACAGATTCTTGGTCAGGAAATCGCGGACACAGGTAGGTAATATCGAGTCATAAGACGCAGTCAAAACTTCCCTCGTATATGGGTACTTGCGTGAGGTTTTCTTCAAGGCAGTGAGTCGCTCAAGGCTTTCTAGGTAAGTATGAGAGAATCCAATCAACTGACTGCTTGATGGTGATAAGAAAGGAAAGTCGTACACAAGTAATAAATAGGCGCAAACATATTTCCTCCAGCCCCCGTCTCGGATCCTAGACAGACCACCTCGTTCCTCCGTTCTGAATGCCAGCCCTGCCATTGAACATGGACGTTTAATGTTCGCGCCCACAATCTTGAATCGATTGTCATTGGCCCTTAAACCCTTCAAGCTTCAACTACCAAGGATGCCAAGGAAGTCGTTTGTTTGAATCTCCGTTGCGCTCGACGTCCACTGTCAGATATCTCCAACATCTCAGGCAATTTCGTGACTCGTCTACTATACTAGGTGTAAATGAAAGTATTGCTGGTATCGCAACGCACAGACATTCTTGTTCAATGGCCATCCAAGAAATTCTTGATACTCTAGGGAAAGCAATCAATCGCAAGCCACCTTTCTGCACCGGCACTATCCCTGTCTTGCCCGATGATATCACCCTTTTCTACAAGCAAGGTGGTAAAAGCGCCGGGTAAGCATGGTTTTGTTGCGCTGGGTGCTAGGCTATAACGGCTTCCCAGCTGGCTCGATCTGTCGAAGGCGACAGAAGACGAGTTGCAAGCTCTTGCGGATGCTTGCGAACCTGCCACGTTTGGTCTAGGCCAGCGCGACGTCCTCGACGAGACGTACCGGAAAGCTGGGAAAATGGATACCGATAAATTTGCGATGTCGCTTGATATCGTTAAGCTGGGCATCGTTTCCCGTGTTCAGGTTCAACTTCTGGAAGGCGAGGACGAGGATAAGACCGTCAACGCCGAACTATACAAGCTTAATGTATATGGTAAGAGCTTGTGACCTTGTCCACCGTTGAAGTATCCTCATGATGATTATTAGGAAAAGATTCTTTTTTCAAGTCTCATAAGGATACGCCTCGTGGTGATACAATGTTTGGATCACTCGTTGTCGCCTTTCCTACCCCTTACGAAGGTGGAGCTCTGGTGCTTCGTCACGACGATGAGGAGTGGACCTTTGACTCCGCTGCGCTCACTCGCAAGCAAGCCGAACCCTCTATCGCGTACATCGCTTTCTACAGCGACGTCGACCACGAGGTCGCGGTCGTCACCTTCGGCCACCGAGTGACTCTGACATACAACCTCTATCTCGGGAACACGCCCTTGCGCGAGAATTTTCCTCCGTCCGTCACACCAGTTGCGGCTGATGACAGCATATTCCATGACGCCCTGTCCAAGGCCCTCGCCGATCCTTCGTTCCTCCCTAATGGCGGCTATCTTGGGTTTGGATTGAGTTTCAAATACCCAATCGACCTTGCCGATGGCGATTCCACCAACGGACATGTGCTGAAAGGCAGCGACGCCATGATTATCCGGGTTTGCGAGAAGCTTTCGCTGGCGCCGTCCCTGAACGCAGTCTACAATGGGTAAGGTTTCCATATCATAGTCTACACAGATGAGCTCGTGGATAACGAAGAATACGACAATGATACCTTCAACATCTTGTTGTCGGAATGCAACGGAAAAGTCATTCTCGGCTTGGAGGAGGAGGTACCCCTTCATCCGCGAACAGACGAGGAGTTTTAGCATGGAGAATTCATCCGAATGGCTTGGGTCACCCCGTTGACGACCTATTCCAATTTCAGCTTGAATTATATAGTACTATCACATGTTATGGTATTGAAAATGGCTGGGAGATTGAAAAAATTGTTTTACAGCACAAATTCTTTACCTTTCTCTGCACTGCTTCATGAGATCTTATACTACTTCTATCTCAAACTTGAATCCACAAAAAAAATGAGCCTCGGTGGTATACAGCGAGCTCAGGATGATGGACATTGTCATCAAATCAGTAGTTTAAGCACTGTCTGACACATATCACAATGGTTTCATCTCTGCTTCTCTTCAAATTTCTTCAGCATCTGTCTTCATATGTCTGAAAAGTAGAAACAGTCAAAGATTTGAGTGAGGCGGCTACCGTGGACAACACTGCGGGCGGCGGTCTATGTTCCATGGGAAACATGGAAAGGAAAGATGTTTTTCAACTTCCAAAGAAACATGGATAAGAAACGGGTAATATTTTTCTCAGGAAACACTTACAGCGTTTTGCAGAATTCATGACAGTTGGTGTTTCAAAATTACATTACATCATTTTACGGACTTAGAATTATTTGAGGATTTTGATGAGCTAATCAATCTCTTGCTTGCTTTCTCTCGTCGTGTCTATGTCCTACAGCTTTATGTGCTTGCTCTAATGGTCCGGCGCATTACCAGCAATGCCACAGTTGAGTCTTCAGATGAAAACGAGGACGACACTGGGCATGGCAACGATGACTCCTCATCCTCCTCATCATCAAGTTCATCTGACAGCGAAAATGACGGTCACAATGGTCCCCTAGTCCAAGCGATAGACCAGATCCTTCTAGGGAAAACAAAAGGGAAAGGGAAAAGCAAGAAAACTGGCACCGCTAGAGGGGCCAAGGGGGGTGCAAGTGAGTGTCTCCCCATGTGTATGCGACTCTTCTCTTAGCCATTACCTCAGAGAATAAACCCTCAGCCACTGGAGACGAACTGGATGGTGAATCAACAAGGAAATTGACATTCAACATCGCTATGTTCTCAGCAAAGGAAGCCTCGAAGGATCTGAAGAAGCGGACAGGTAAAAACACGTACATGGTCCTCAACAGCAACGAACCCTTTGATACCTGGAGGGCCCAGCTCCTCGTTCGAGTCGAGAAAACACTAAAGCCAAGCCAACTCGACATCAACGACTATGAAATCCACTTCACGGTTGCTCGTATTTCACCATCACCACTCACAGTTGCCTCGGATGAAGAATACTCAAATATGCTGGAGCGGGTGGGAAGGAGTAAAGATTCGGCATGTAATGTGTATGTTCAAGAGCTTCGCTCTTCGACAAAGGTACTTAGGTTCTCTCTTGAGTTCAGTTATATGCTTGCTGAATCTCGGTCTACAGAAACGCGGTAAAGAGAATGATTCAGAGGGAGTCGAAGACTCGGAGGAGGAGGAAGGACATAAAAAGAGGAAAGCCAAGAAGACAAAGGTACGTGTTTTGCCTTCATTCAAAATATGTTTTCTAACTGTTCCTAGCCTCCCAAGGCTGCTGATATCAAATCGGCAAATGCTCTGCATAACAATAACATCAAAGCCCTCCGGGCGAAATGGATCTGCCATAAGAAACCTGGCTGCTCAAGCGAGCACTGTTTCATCAACCCCGAAGACGGCTCCCACCTTCCCCTCGGCCATAGCCATTTTGATATGTGGGGGTCGGCAATGGTATCATCCTATTGCATTATCCGCCTACATTCATTATCGGCTAATTCTTACTCATCAGCTCAAGGGCAAAGAATTTGCATCTCTCACGGCGCCACCAAATCACCCGTCGTTCAGGAATCTGCCTACCAACCAACTCGGGCAACTCAGCCCTTTGCTCGAACGTCGCCTTCAAGCAAAAAATACCAATACATCTCCTACCTCCGTAATCAACTTCAACGTCCCACCTGAAGCCGTTCATCTGCTTCGCCCTGTCCCCGCAACACCCGAGCCAACCAATTTACTTGCCCCAGCACCAGCAATCCTTCCACGTGTACCTGTTCTAGCATACAGTGGCACCACCGGCATGCTTATCCCAAGTGATCGTGTTCCTGGACCTGATATGACTCTTGGCGAGTTCTGCCTTGCGCATCGCTTGACAGATGGGGTTCGTAACAAGCTGGAGGAAAATGGATATTCAGGATCACATACCTTCCAGTATGCGCAGTGGGAGGAGTTGCGGGAAGCAGGATTGAAAGCAGGTGAGATCGCGCAGCTCAAGCATGCCATTGTGACGTGGTCCCTTCCTCAAGACGTTTGACAGTTTGTATTAGTGCCTGTTTCATAGATGTTTTCGGATTCAATACTTTTGTTATGGACTTTATCGACAGAACCTTGTACAATTAGAGCTTTGCAATCGATACGATATGTGTTTTAGAAGTACCCTGCATGAAAAAAATAACCTTCTGCATCATCTGATGTTATGACATCCATCGCAACCTGGACATCAAATAGAATACCATCGCCAGGAGAAAACAGATCGTAGTTACGGCGGATCCAGGCTTTGATCTTGGAGATCGCCTCCTCGATTGGATTTAGATCTGGAGAGTATGGGGGCAAGAAAATAATGCGAACGCCTGCAGAAAGAATCAATAAACCACCTGAACTATTACAGTAGTATGCGCACCGAATCTCCCAGCAAGCTCCAAAATTTCAGCGCCGTGATGAATGCGTGCATTATCCATCACCAGGACACTCAATCTTCCAGGGTATGGTGATGTGAGAGGCATCTACCAGTACAGTGAGAGGTAAGCTATTATGGGATGGAGCGGAAACAGGACTCACAATGCTGTGCTCGAGGAAATACAAAAACTTGTTGCGTGTCATTGAGCCTTCGACAACCGTACTTGCAACAATCCCATCGAGAGTCAAGAGCCCTTCACCAGAAACCCGGCGGCCACGCACAAAGGCCCCTCGCATCACTGCGTGTTTCCCCTTCTTGGAACGACCACGACGCCGATGGAGTGTGCGCTCATCCTTCGAAAACTTGTCAAGAAATCCGATCTCCTCAGGGCTGTATTGACCCATTATCCTAACAAAGTCAGCCTGCAAGTTCTCGTCGCGTTCCTTTGCAATTCGTCGCAGTTTTTTGAGGGAGACCCCAGACCGCTCGAGCTCTCGATAGATGGTTGTGAAGTGAACCGAAATAAATCTGTTCGTGTCAAGAAGACCAAGTAGTTCATCCAAAAACCAGTCAGGACGGTGATTTATCAAGGCGATCATGTAGGTGAGGTCGTCAAAGTGCAGTTTGCGAGGCCTGCCACGTGTGGTTGATTTTGGATGTTCAACGTTGCCAGTTTCCCAATACAGTCGCAAGGCACGAAAGAACGTCGATTCTGACATGTCGAGGCAGTCCAGGATGTCGTCAAGATCCATCAAGCCATTTTCGTAGATTCTTATGGCCGCACGCTTGACGTCGGGACTGATGAAGCGAAATACCATGGCTGTTGCGGAGAACACGGGGAGATACGTGAGAAGATTTACAAAATTTGGCTAAGTCCGTAAATCATGTAATGTAATTTTTTTGTCTCAGCTGTCATGAATTTTGCAAACCGCTGTAATTAAAATATTTTATGTATTCCAGATTTTGCTTTGGAAAAATATATCATTTTTCTTTGACTGTTTCTCCAGAACCATGACAGGTGTTTCCCAAGTGTTATGTGGGAAAAATGATGAGTTTTTCTTTCACTGTTTGCGAAGAAACATGAAATATGTTTCCCATATGTTTCCTAGGAACCACAAAGGGTGTTCTTTCACATGTTTCTCTGGTAACACAAAGGATTTTTCTCAGATGTTTCCCGGGAACCACAAAGGGTGTTTTTTCACATGTTTCTCTGGTAACACAAAGGATTTTTCTCAGATGTTTCCCCCGGTCCACGAAAGATGTTTCCGATCAATGTTTCCAGGGATAAATGTTAAGTGTTTCCTGAGGGAAAATAAAATTAAGAAATATATTTTATGTTTCCAGTGAGTGGCACACTCACCGCGCACTCATGGCTAGCAACCTTGACTGCAGAAAATGCCGCTTTGCGGGAGTGGATGTCAGACCTGGAGGTCAGCATCCGATTGGTGCTGAAGCGGGACAGGAGGCGGACAGGAGGCAGTCAACGCAATGAGTGCGCAGTGAGTGTGCCACTCATTGGAAACATAAAATATATTTCTTAATTTTATTTTCCCTCGGAAAACACTTAACATTTATCCCTGGAAACATTGATCGGAAACATCTTTCGTGGACCGGGGGAAACATCTGAGAAAAATCCTTTGTGTTACCAGAGAAACATGTGAAAAAACACCCTTTGTGGTTCCCGGGAAACATTTGAGAAAAATCCTTTCTGTTACCAGAGAAACATGTGAAAGAACACCCTTTGTGGTTCCTAGGAAACATATGGGCGAACGACCAGCAGATACAGTCACCGTAGAACCAGAAGAGAGCGAGACACCTCTACTGGGGGAGCAGTATGAGTCCGAAGGGGAGGACTATGCTCTGGAACAGTATGAGGAATACGGTTCAGAAGACGACAGAGACACAGTCGAACGACTGTGTTCCGGGAGGACTCTCGAGGATGACTCGGGAAACGAGGGACTGCCATTACTAGTGGAAGTTAGCGACAGCGAGTCGGAAGACGAGGGGGAGACCACCCAGATGTTCGCGGCAAATATAGAGCCGGGGATGGGGGCGGGAACTCGACCCATAATGATTAAGAAGTCTACACGGCTACTTAAACGGCCAATGCGCAAGGCGCAGGAGCGACAATGCTTTACGGCATTGGTCGAGATTAACGGGCTGAAGGCCTTCACCCTGTTCGATTCGGGATGTACAGCGGAGGCTGTATCTCCAGAATTCGCCAAAGTGGCGAAGATTAAGGTGCACCAACTGGAAGAAGTTGTTCCGCTGCAGTTGGGTACGAAAGGTAGTCGGTCAGTGATCAACTACGGAATGTCTGTACCAATAAAGTATGAGGCGGTCGATGTACAGGTATACTTCGACATTGTAAATTTGGATAAATACGACACCATTATTGGCGTTGCATTAATGAGGCAGCTGGAAATCGAATTAGATTTCCGGCACAACTGCGTCCGGATAGGCGGGATTCCGGCACCGACATTCACAGTCGAGGAGGAAACGCGAGAAATGGCGCGACGAAGCGCATTGAGGCGCAGCAATGCGGGGTATAGCCAAGAATGACTACCACAGGAGGGTAGAGTGCGCGTAGTCGACGATGTCGACGAGCGACTAAGATATCGGGGGCTAGCGGCGAGCGAGCCCCTGATAATGTGTAACAACGGAGGAACGGGAGGAGTAGCATGGGATCAAGAATGACCCCAGGAGACCGACTAGCAGAGGACACGCGGGCAACGGAAGGGCGCCGGCGCGTCAGCATGGAGGAGGAGGAGGACGCAGACGCGCCCACCCCAGGAACGGGGCTACCACGGTCGTTCCCCGTCATCATGGAAGATGACGACGTCTTGACGATAGACGATATCGAAAGAATGGCGGACGAGGTACCCGACATTCTTAAAAGTGGGAGGAGCCAATATCATACATTAAAGGACCTGCGCGAACTTGAGGAGATCGTGCAGGAATTTACAAGAACGAGGTACCCGGAAAGGGTACCACGGGAAGCAATACGGGCGGTGTTTCCGGTAATACCGGAGGTCGACGACCCGTTCACTGACGCACACGTCAGTGAGTCGCTGCGCGCCGTTACGGAGAGACATCAAAGGAGGGTGGCACAGATGGGCGCCCTCACGGAGGAGGATATCCGGGAGGCCTCTGCAGACTGATTTCAGGCGCTTGACGACGGAGATCCTTCCTATTGGGGCTCCGGCATCTCGGCTCATAAGGCTTTCTGCAACTAGAATTTTCTAAATCGTTGTCAGACTCTTACGGGAAGTCACCCACTGACATACTTACACACACCCGCGTGCGGAGTACACAAAGGCCGTGGTGTTGCCAGTCAGGACGAGTTGATGAACAGCAACAGCCTGAGACAAGCATTGTCAACCCCCGAGCATTGTCGGTTAATTGTGGCGCATGTAAATTAGGCACGCGCGGAGACTTGGTGGGTTCCAGAAAAAATGCTGCGCCTTCAGACAGGCCCTGAATGTTTACTCGATGAGCGAATTCCAGCAGGGGCGCCAGTCCCCGCGACACAGGCTAGAGCGCAGACAGAGAGAGAGACAGGGACGAGCACATGGAGTAGAGGACACCCAGCCTGAGGCCTCTTGCGGTCGCGTCACGGCAACTCCGGCGGGGCTGCGGAGCGGAAAAAGCAAAAAAAAAAAAGGGAGGTGTATATTGCAGATCGACAAGAAACGGGGCAAAGGCGTGAGAGAGATACGAGACACCAGATACGAAGACATGGACATGAGCGGTCATGCGAAAATTGAAGAGTAAAGGTAGAGGGGGCGGCGTCATGGGACGACGGGTATGGATTGTATTGTATTGTACGTAATAACTGTGTGCAAGGAGGGGCGGGGGGCAAGCAGAAGCGGGGGCGGTGGTGAATTGTCGGAACCAACGAGAGCACCGGAAGACAGGCAACGCAGCGGGGAGTCAAAAAACGTACAAAAGGGGGGGGGGGGCGGTGATGCGTCCAGACAAAGCAAGCAGCAGCAGCGAGGCCTTCCCCGCCCCGCCCCACAACGCACCCCCTTCGCGTGGTCCACCTCGCCGCGTCCTGATATTAATCCAACAGCCGCCCACACGCCCCCAGCACCTCCGGACCCGGGGGTGTCTATACCACCAAGCAGGAGCGCTTATGGCCGCCCTTCTTCGCCCTGGAAAGCAGCGCTGCGCGCGTCGCGTACTGGAAGACCTCACGCACGCCCTCGCCCGACTTGGCTGAGCACTCGAGGTAGTGCTTCGCGCCGATCTTCTGTGCGACCGCCATGCCCTGAAAGCGCAGTCAGCAGGGGAACAAGGAAGCGGGAGACGAGAACACGCACCTCTTCCGGGGTAACGGGCCTCTGACTCGTCTTCCTCAGCTCATCGATCACACGGGGGTCGCGCCGGAGATCCTTCTTGCACCCGACGAGAATAATCGGCAGGCCTGCGCAGAAGTGCATGACTTCTGAGATCCACTGTCAGGACAAACGGCAAACTTCAGTTCAGCCAGAAAAAAAGATGGCAAGCAAACGCACCTTCTCCTGAACGTTGTCGAGTGAGTCGGGGGAGTCGACGGCGAAGCAGATGAGGATGACGTGGGAGTCGGGGTAACTGAGGGGTCGGAGACGGTCGTAGTCTTCTTGACCTGCTGTATCCCATAGAGCCAGCTCGACGTGTTTCCCATCAACTTCAACGTCGGCAACGTAGTTCTCGAACACGGTTGGGACGTAGACCTAATTAATCAGATGTAAGTGGGCCTTTCAAGAATGGGAAGCAGGCTGCTCACCTCAGGGAAGGTTCCTTTCGAGAACACGATCAGCAAGCATGTCTAGAGGGCCCCCGAAGTCAGCACATGTCCACCAAAACCCAACACCGCAGCAACTCGCGACAAACACGCTGCCCACGAACGCACCTTGCCGCAGGCACCATCGCCGACGATGACGAGCTTCCTTCTGATTTCGGACATGGGCGTTAGGGCGTAAGGGGGGAGTACACGGGGATTGGGCTGCAAGTCGTTGTGTGAACGGGCGGGGGTCGCTGCTGTCAACCATCACACACCCCCATTTTAAAGCGCCGGTTCAATTTCATTCCGACGTCTGTGCGTGGGATCCATTGCCTTTTTGGGAGTGGGGCGTTGGCGCCCGACCGCTGCGTGTGCACCGCCCCCCACAGCCCAGCGAGCGAAATCGCCGGTGGCTATCCTCTGCCCCCGCCTTCCATGTGCTCGCTCTCTCTGCGCGCTGGTCTGTGTCGCGGTTTCTGGCGCCCGTGCTGGGATTTGCTCACCGAGCTATACATTTCGGGCCTGTGTCAAAGGCGCAGCACCGTCGTCATTTTTTTTCTGGGAACCAGTATCCGTGCCTGATTTACATGCGCCACAGCTGGTCGTCAATGCCCTGCACAGCCGGGGTACTAAAATTCTAATTCTAAGTGACGTAGTGGGCCCTCGGGTAACGACGCCGACGCCTTGGAGGATTGGCTATGACGCGCACGACGACCGGACCATGTGGAAGCTCACCTTGTCTCGGGCTGTTGCTGTTCATTATCTCGCCGTGACTGGCAGCTTATCACCACGGCCTCCGTGTACTCGGCACGCGGGTGTCGTAAGTAGGAGCGCCTCGGCTACTGCAATGCCTCATTCACATGATTACGGGGCTTCATTGAAAATAATATCACCTCCAAGGTCCCGGGGGTTGTGTGCTACAACTTGTAGTACAAACATATGTTTCTTCCCGTACCCCGATTTTAACCTGTTGCCGGGCAGTCGTGCGCGCAGCGCTGTACTTATCACGCGCACGTACATCATACATATGCTGATAAGCGCGCCTGGCCCATTTTTGACTAAAGAAAAAGCCATCGTTATGACCTTTGATATATGATTCACTCGGGCGGTCAAGCTTCTTGTCGCTGTTGTGGTTACTGGCCCACCTTTTGCGCCGCGCTCTCGTCTGGGAAAAAGGCTCATGCTTGTCTTCCCCATAGTCACACAACAATTTGATCTCTTTTCCTGTCGACCCGTTCGAGGGTCACTGCCGTTTGTGCCTTTGTCTTTGAAGCGGGTTGACTGTATAATCACATAACAAGACATATGTACTTGAATGTGCAAGAAGGCTTTTTACACCTCCACGGCCCCGCTTTTGCTTCCTGATGATCTCAGTTCGCTGGACTCAGTCGTTGGCGGTTCATTCGATGTCGTTTTCCTTATCGGAACTCGGACGGTTGGCTATGATATCCGTCAAGGGGCTGTCAGTAGCAGTATAATTCAACTGACGTGCGTCGAGCGTTGGTCGAGCGTCACTTGACGGAGGGAGACCAGTACTTCGTGCCTTGCAGACGATGTTTCCTCAGTCCACAATCGAGCAATGATGAACTACTCCAAGCCACCTAGGATTCCAGCTTATACAAGTTCACACATCGAATCATATTTTTCTGCCTCCGGTCCTGGCCGCGAGTGATGTTGGCAGAATCGCGCCACTTTGCTGCGCCAGGTTTTGCCACATGGCGATCGAGAGGCCTAGGGTATGGCAGACTGGCAGAGCAAGAATTTAAAATTGGGCTCGGAGAGTCCGATAGCGTCCGTAATACATTGTACTATATCTATGAATGCGCCGATTCTTTGATAGCTTCATGGCCGAGCACTCCAGCAAAGTTAGACAGGTCAGTCAAACGGCTTCACAAAATTGATAACCTACAATGGAAAAGGAAGAAACATTGGTAACAGAAAAGGGAGAGGAGGGTGGGGGGACGCGATCAGGGTATAACGAGCGTGCAGCAGTGAAAAAATTCGAGAGAATAGATGTGGGTGAGGAGAGCAGAAAAGTGTATATCATGTGGCGTATTTGGGACACAGCCTGTATCGCGAGCTCGCCGGGTGCGGCACTTCGAACAATGGAAAGGAAGAAACATGGGTAACAAAAAAGGTAGAGAGAGTAGGGAACGCGATCAGGGTATAACGAGTGTGTAGCATTGAAAAGGTTCGAGAGGATGAATGTGGGTGGGCTTTCGAACGATATCTATGTGATCACGGACGTGAATAACGACACTCCTTTCGCATCGTCGTTGGGGTTGATTGGCCTCGGGTTAATTCCATTGTTCATCTGGAACAAACCTCGCCAATTCATCCCTCACCCTCTCTTCAAGCTCATCCCCAGAATTGATACGAGAATCCTTCAGCACCGCAACGATCTCGTTGAATGCTGCATCGCGATCAGTCAGATTGGCTTCGGCGGCATATTCCTTGATCCTGCGTTCGATCCTCTCCTTTTCACCATATC
This sequence comes from Tricholomella constricta, assembly GCA_013368375.1. Lineage (NCBI taxonomy): Eukaryota > Fungi > Basidiomycota > Agaricomycetes > Agaricales > Lyophyllaceae > Tricholomella > Tricholomella constricta. Next base: position 93,993 of record JAACJP010000049.1, read on the forward strand.
GGCTGTAGGTAGCAATGGCGAGCTTGATGATCCCAATTGAGATCTCTTGGTCCTCTATTTTGAGAGCCCCTTGGAGCCAGAAGATAATCTGCATGATAAGTGTGAGTTGGACGATGTACGTCATGAGACGCTGTAGCGTGATTCGCCTAAAAAACAAGTGTTTATCTACTTGATACCCAACACCATGGAAGAAACTCTCACGTTTCCTTATACATTTCATAAAGCCATACGATGACCACAACAGTGGCAGTGATCGGGACAGCAATGGGTGCCGTCATTTAAAACACTATCACAAGGCTTGTGATGATAGTGTTTTGAATGACGGCTTGCCCGTTTTTGCCCACGACCTCTACTCGCACAAACACTTTGAAGTTTTAGGTCCAGGGAAGATAAACAAGTTGAAAGGAACCATGCGGCATTGAGCAGAGTACACCGTTTTGAGGAGTCAGTGTAGGTCATGAATGACAAGCGAGAGATCGGTTCAATTTCTCTCGCTCTTGTCACGTTACATTGATCGACTCGGAATCCAGCAGCGTTCGATTTCCAACAAAGATAAGAAGACTTCAGCCTGACCACAAGTGATGCAGTTGGTAGGCATGGCACGAGGATAAGCGGATAAAGATAAAGCATCAAGCAGAATCTTTTCCACTCAGGCTCTGTATAGGCATGGTCGACATTGAATAGAAGCTGCCCGTCCAAGTTTCATAAAGACCATACTTTTTGAGTAGCAAGAGAATGAATGAACCTGGCGGGATTGATCTTCGGTAATTTCTTCTGACGCCTTCATTGCGTTGAGAGTAATCAGCCTAAAACCAGTATGCGTCGCTCAAATCACTTTCCCACAAAAGAAAAAAAAAAGCGCACCGACCGACCATACGACTCCGTCCTTCCCAGTCCTTGCTCCCCTTAGACCGTGCATAACCAGTAACAAGGTCCTGTAAGATCGGATGTAATTGATCCTTTGCGCGCAACCGTGGCATCCATTAACGTGATGAAGCTCTGGAGACAGGATGAGACAGGATGAGGTACACATTTGTATTACAAGAAGGGTATTTGTGGCTCACCTGCGTTGTTTCTGCCACCCAATTTCCAGTTCCGGCCCAGCTTCGCTGGAATGTTCAACGGTTGCAGGGACATCAGCTTTTAGCCGATGGAGGGCTGCAGGATGGTCCATCTGGGAAAATGGCTAGCCTGAGCCCCTTCGGTGAGACGACCACCACGAACGCGATATTTCGTTGACGGCACACTGTCTCCAACCGAATTTAGCATGGCCTTGTATTGCGCGATGAGCGGTGGACACCTGGCGAGTATCTCTTCCAGGAGAAACAAGAGGCTGAGCAAAGGTAGAGTTTGAGGCATTTAAAAGGATGTCACATACTCAGTAATTGAGTCGCGAACAAATGCTCGCTCGAGATAATCGAAGGCGACGGTGATACCGAAAAGAGCCACGAGATTGTTGTATCTCTCCCAGTCAGCACATGTCGTATAGAGGCGAACCTCTTCGTCTATAGACAAAGTCAGGGAACTCGTACTGGAACTATGGCGGAGGGAGAACGAAAGATTTACAAAATAGGCAAAAGATAAGATAAGATTATCAACCCGCCAACTTGTACTTGGGACATCAGCAAGACTCCATGCAGCTAGAATTGATGGCACTAGTCGATCTATCCATCCTAGCCCGCTAGTTTCGTGGCTATTTCTAAAATGATCCTTCATTTTCTAAAAGGCCGCTACCTCTTGTCTAGCTTCTCTATATCATTGAAATAGATCTATTTATTGGGCTAGTGGGTATACATAGTGCCAGGCGCAGGGTAGAAGTGTACTATAGAACTATATCTATTGAAATGAGCTCCAACAACGTGACGAAGTGATAAAATCTGCGGAGTAATGAACTTGAATGAGATATCAAAGGTGTAAGACTTGAAGGAACGTACCATAGAGACAGTGTAGCCCTGATGTCCTCTTCCGGTTGGCCGACATTGGCGGTAGCATGATGCAGCCCAAGACGAGTGTCGACTTCGGCCAAAATCGCGGCCCAGTGAGTTTCGCGCTTGAGCCCTGATGCCAGCACTGCATATGACCCAGTGCGTCTGATCCACTCCACGCCACCAAATGAAGGAGTGGAAAGGGCTCGCTTCCCGCTGACGGGCACATTCTCGGCCTTCTTCTTTGCGTCTTCACTTTTCTTCGGGTCTTCCCCGTTGGCCCACAATTCGAACGCGCGTTCAATCTGAGCTTCATTAGATGAATGTGCTGTACAGAATAAAAGCGAAACCTACTGAAGCTGTGCATAGAGCCAGCGCACCAACCTGAAGTCCGTGGTCGAGCATCGCGCCGGAGGTCTTCTTCATATGGCGAGAGAATATCTCAAGTACCAGTTCTGATTGGAACGCTCCTTTCTCCCCCTAGGGTAGGCAAGTAAGTCAGTAGATAAGATGAGCTAGTTGGCTAGAACATACCTCCTCGCCCTCAGGATTGGCATACAACCAACAAAATTTGCCCGGCCCTCCGCACATATCCTTCACCCACTGGCCCATCTCCTCCCTGTCAAACTCGTTGTCATAGTAAATCTCGCCGAGAATAGTGATTCCCTCCTTCCCAATAGAGCTGCGCCATTCCTGCAAGAGCTTGCTGGTCTGCGGCACATTTATCAAATTGTCAAAGATAGATAGAGTCGAAAACTTACCTGATCTATGACAGCAATAAGCGCATCCCCTGGCCTCTCTGTCCATGTCCAGTGGGCCTCCATTGTCAAGCCCGGGTACACCAAGTCCCACCATGCTGGAACCCGTTCATGGACAAGTGCGCTTGCAGAGAACGGCTGTGAAAGTGTGCCGGCCCAGTTGATTGCAGTGCTTCGGTATTCCTTCTGCCATTTTGCCGTGTACTCCTGGTTGAGAGAGCTGGGAGGGAAAGGAAGGCACGTTACAGGTTTCTTCTTGAAGTTGATTGCGGTTGCGATGTTGGCGATGGTGGTCGTGACCTTCGAGACATCAACTTCTTGGACCTTGACTCGCATCTGTATTGAACTGATCAGATAAAAACAGAATGATAGAGAAACAATACATATTGTTTGGGTTCCTGGCACCGGAGGGTTGGATGCTGACCTTGACTGACATCTTGCTGTTCTTGACAGCGCTGAGCTGTTCAGGAGCCTCGTCTTCATCGAACTCACCAGGAGCTCGGCCGGTGTCATCATCGCTATCGTCGCCATCATTCCTACTGTTCTTGATGTTGTCTTCGTCAGTAGTCTGGGTCAGCGTACGCATTCCGGCAGTCTGAGCGATGCGTTTCTTCCAGTCAGACCGGAGGCCAGTGGTTTCAGATTTCTTGGCGCGCTTGGTCTCGATATTGAAGGCACTGTCAAGGAAGATATATTGAGTCTAGCGTCGTCAAAGAGAACTTGAGAGAAATTGAAAGTATACCTGTTAGAATCATTGGAATGGCCTTTGCGCTTTGTTGACGTGACATGGGTAAGGTCACGAGCTGCAATGATCTGATTTCGAATGGCGCCTCTTTCAACAACTTTCTACAATAAATTCTAGTCAAGATCTGAACAAACATGGAGAAGAGTGATACATTCCTTGGGCTTTCTCTTTGGAGCCACCTCTTCTTGCTCTTCATCGTCGTCTCCCACACCTTCATTTTCGAAGTCGTCGTCGTCAGATGTCGGGTTTTCATCAACCAGCATGCCATCACTTTCCGAATCAACCATCGACTCGGCGGGCAATGATAGACCTCTTTCAGAGTAGTTTGATTCTTCCGTACCATCCACATACTCAAGTTCGCTATCATTGTCGTTGCTTTCGGTGGTAATAGGTCGAGTTTTGGAAGCTTCGATCACCTTGTCAGCATTGGCCACCTTGCGCTGAGGCTATCTTGTGGTCAGTAATCCATTACAATTTAATTCATGCCACTCACTTGTACTTTGCTTTCAGGGGTATTTTTTAAATTTGAAGCATATGAAGCACGAGAATTTTCTGTCGCTGTCGCTGTTGTCAAAGCAGCTGGCTTTACTTTCTTAGGTATATTCGCTCCTGTTTGTATGTCAGCTCTGTCCAAAAAGTGAAAGGGTAAAAGACGGGTATCCTCACCTCTCTTTTTAGGGAGACGATCCGGATGTGCAGCGTGTTTTTTCGCCAGTGTCTGCTCTTGTTCCAGGCGGTCCTCGAGTGCAGCGGTACCTTGTATTTTGGCCTGGTTCTTGGCCGCTGTAGTTGCCGCGGCAGCAGCTGCTTCTGCGTCAGCTCGAGCTTTGTCTTCCTGCACCTGTTTGGAGGTACGTCTCTTTGTCTGAGCATCGAGAACAATCTGAGCTGGATTATGATTGGCAGTCTTACGCCTAGGACGGGAAGATGGAGTTGAGGACATAGGACCGTGACAGTGATATGCAGGTAGAGTTTTGGTGTGGAGGACGTACTGGATCAACAAGCCTAGGCCACGTATGTTTTTTCAAATTTTCAACCTAAAGTCGAACGATGCTACCATGCGGCGGGGCCCGCTCATCAGTCCCCTATCTATTCATATATTGGATTCTCTTGTCATACCTGTTTCTAATTACTCTTTCCCCCAGTTTACATGTACAAGCTTCGTTGCCACGATCCTCGGGGTTTATACATGGTAGCGCTGGGCAGTTATCTGCCACTATCTGCCCGGCAATTTCCGTGTTCGACAACTTCGGCCTTCCTCGCCTGTACCACTTAATTTAAATGTTATTCTTTCAGCTTGAGATGATAGTGACAAGACTTAACGTAGAACTATCTTTTCAGAATAACAAAATGTGTTGTGGAAGAGGAGGAAAAAAAAAACTTGTTATCTGCCATGCCCAAAGTTATCTGCCACTCGGCGAAAAATTATCTGCCACTTCCCGCCAAACACGATACGTACAGTTCGTCGCCACTCCAGATAAAATTTACCGACTCTGCTCAGGGCCAGTGACCTTGCGCTTCATCTCACAGTGCATTTACTCTGACACACCTGCAACCTGCGACTGTAATCTTCACGCGCATTGATCCAGACTCCCTCGCCTTTTGCTTCTTGGTAGCTCGGCTGCTTGGGAGAAAAGATGGACCTTGGCCGCCATGTTTTGATTGGGAAGAACTCGACCACATCGAGCGTGAAGCCTCACGCGCTGGATGTGTGTCCATAAATTAAGCAGTTCAGCAGATGTCGAGGTGTTGCCAAAGTACATGGGTTGCCATACCCTCTACTTGAATTAATTAATGCTCAGCTCTTTTCTTATTCATAAATCATAAATTGTAGTGACTGAATCCAAGATGAGCACTGGGATCCAACTTTCCTTGTTTTCTTTCTTTTTCTTTCTTTTTCTTATCTTGCTTTATAATTATACCCAGTGCAATGATGGGAAAACCATCCTCGGTGCCCTCAAACATTCAAGAGCCTTGCGGGGCAAACTAATCACTATCGTAGTGTTCACCTCAATCACAATCGTCATGACCAGGCATCCCGAACTCGAGCTCCCTCTGCACCCATTTCTCCCAATCATCGAGCCTCTCGCTCATCATCGCCTCTGCCTTTTCTCTCTGAGTCACCGCCACTCTTGAGGGCATCAAAGACATTACACCCGGGCCTCAATGGTATGTGCCAGCGTCAAAGTAAATTTACACACACTGATTGCTCAACAGGTGTTGTATGTAACGAGTTCGGCAATCCTCTCGATCCCGATTCACAAGCTCCTCCACGCACGGCACCTGCGAATACTGATTGGGCTCCATTTACCGATGAAGTTCAGTTTAAGACTGCTGACTTCCTCTATCGCCGCGTAGAGATGTCTGCCTCGAACATTGATTACCTCTTAGAGCTCTGGGCGCTTTCGATGGCGAAATGTAATGACCTTGGTCCATTCTCGTCATACCAGCATATGTACAGCACTATTGACAATGTGCAGTATGGAGATGCCATCTGGAAGTGTTTTTCGGTCAAGTATGATGGTGATATGGGTTCTGACGATGTCTCATGGAAGATGGCGGAGTATGAGGTCTGGTATAGAGATCCGGAGGTAGTTGCGACGATTATGCTCAGCAATCCTGACTTCGATGGCCAATTTGACTATGCACCATATCTTCGCCGGGATAAAAATGGACAACGAGTTTGGAGCGATTTTATGTCTGCCAACTATGCGTGGAAGCATTCTGTAAGTCCGTTTCCTGCACACTAATTCTAGCTTTGCTGAACCACATTGTCAGAATACTATTGTCGAAGAGAATGATGACAATCGGGGTGCGATGTACTGCCCCATCATCCTCGGAAGTGATAAGACTACAGTTTCTGTCGCTACAGGACATGTCGAGTACCACCCCCTCTACTTCTCCATCGGAAACATCTTTAACACTGTCCGCCGAGCCCACCGTAATGGTGTCGTCCCCATAGGATTTCTCGCAATCCCCAAATGTATGGGACGTGCTTCCTTATTCTTTTTCTTCGCTGACCTTTGCGTGTCCCGAAGGTGATCGAAAATACGATAAAGATGTGGCCCTTCGCAAATTCAAACGGCAACTCTATCATGCATCAATCTCGACGATTCTTCAATCACTTAAACAAGGAATGACAACTCCGGTTGTGCGCCGTTGTCCAGATGGAAACTTCCGACGTGTAATTTACGATTTGGGTGCCTTTATTGCGGACTATCCGGAACAAGTAATGCTCGGTGGCCTTGTTCAAGGATGGTGCCCCAAGTACGTATATAATTGCTCAGTTACTTTCCAGATGTTAATTCCATCGCAGAGGTACCGGCCGTCCCACTGAAGACTGGGATCGTCATTGTGCCAATCGTACCCGTGAATTGCATGAACACTTGATGGGAGAATATTCATCGGTGGATTTGTGGGAAGGTTATGGCATAGATGACGATGTTATAGTGAGTATTCTGATCATTCAATCTATCTTGCCGCTACATTATGTTTTTCTAGCCGTTCACCTTTGACTTTCCTCGTGCCGACATTTACGAAATGCTATCACCCGACATCCTGCACCAACTCATCAAAGGGACCTTCAAAGATCATCTCGTCGAGTGGGTGGGCCACTATCTCATCCTTGAGCATGGCGATAGTCGGGCAAATGAAATCCTTGATGACATTGATCGTCGGTGTGTTCATTTCTTTTTTAAACAAAGTAATTTTTTTCATCGACTGTTCAGGATTGCCGCCGCGCCGATCTTCCCCAATTTACGCCGGTTTCCTCATGGTCGAAGATTCAAGCAATGGACAGGAGACGATTCGAAGGCTTTGATGAAGGTCTGTCGTGTCCAATTTATTATTTTGGCTTATTTATGATCAAACTACAGATATACCTTGCCGCAATCACAGGTCATGTTCCAGATGAAATGGTTTCGTGCATCTCATCATTCATGGATGTATGCTATATTGCACGTCGCGAAGACATCACCGAAGCGTCCGTGAAGCAACTTGAAACGGCGATCCACAATTTTCACGTCCACCGAGAAATCTTTCGGACCGCCGGTGTACGCCCAGACGGCTTTTCCCTACCACGCCAACACTCCCTGGTCCACTACCCTGTGCACATCCATCAGTTTGGGGCACCGAATGGACTTTGCTCTTCCATCACCGAATCCCGTCACATTACAGCAGTCAAACGACCTTGGCGACGCTCGAATCGATATGAAGCTCTTGGACAAATGCTCCTCACAAATCAGCGACTCGATAAACTCGCTGCCTCTCGTGTAGACTTCGTCGCCCGAGGCATGTTATCCCCTGATCGATCAGCTCCTCCAGTGCCTATCATGGCAGATGTCATTGAAGGGAATGACACAGAGGTCGGGCCTACAGATGAGTATGTTACGGGAAATGTAATTCTTGCGCGTACACGTGGTATGTCTGTCACTGATGTAGCTTGCCATCTCTTACCATATCACTCACCTTTCTTTCAGAACCTGCCACGCGCTACCCACGGGACATCGACGGTCTTTCGGCTGCGATTCAACAGCCCCGCTTTCGCGAACTAGTACGCCGCTTCTTATTCGACCAGCTTAATGAAGATATGTCAACATCTTCTGACACGGTGGCCCTCGACGCCTGTCCTGTTGTCCGCGGGGATATTTCTGTCTATCATTCTGCTGTGGCAACATTCTATGCACCCAGCGATGATTCGGGAATTCGTGGGATGCGTCGCGAGCGTATCCGTTCGATGCCATCCTGGCGTGGGAGGGGTGCACGGCGAGACTGTGCGTTCGTGGTAAAGGATGATAGCCAGCCGGGGATGAAGGGCCTGGCGGTTGTTCGTGTTCAGCTCTTTTTTTCATTTGTGCATGATGGAGTTGATTTTCCTTGTGCATTGGTCGAGTGGTTCAAGACGATTGGCAGGTCTCCCGACAGTGTCACAGGGATGTGGAGAGTGAAGCCGGATGTTGTGCATGGTCAACGCGAGGTCTCGATACTTCATTTGGACTCGTTTCTACGCAATGCACATCTTCTGCCGTGCTTTGGCCCTCGTCACCTACCATTAGACTTCCATTATCTATATAGTCTTGACGTGTTTGATGCTTTCTATGTAAATAGGTTTGCCGATCATCACTCACACGAGATATGTTTCTAATGGACAATTTTTGCCTTGATGAATATACATTGTAATAGTTAACGACAGCTAGAAAAGCTAGGAAAGGTCTGGTCATGTTTTGCTCGCTAGAGGTGCTAGGGAGAAATCTATCTACCTTGCCAGCACGACTACCGGCTCTATCCGGGATCTAGCGCCTCTACCAGTGAGGGGTCTTGCTGATGGAGGAGTAATTATGATAGCATCTTTGGCCTAAGGAGGCCTTCGCAGTACTCATCAGTCTATGCATAAGTTATCCGACCCACGGACAAAGCCGCGTGTCGGGATCTGGGGCTGGCGCTGGCGCCATCACGATTCTTACGGACATTCTGCACTGAACAAAATGTATCCGAACCGTAAGCCGATTTCTTGTAATTTATAGATGGATCCAAGATGTATACATTCGTTTTGTTTCAAACATAATACACTCAATGAACAACAAGAACGATAGCCAGCGTAGTCGGGTAAACCAACAAGTAAGGGAGGAAGCAACTAAAAAGACCGGTTTCCATCACAATCACGAAGTGCGAGCAAAAGAGGCGTGGATATGACGTGCGCGGAAGATATGGACGACTGCAGGATATACATAGTGTCTATGAAGTCCACGCTTTCCCGGCCAGTTCCCTCAGAGCGTCAATTCCAACACGCCCCTTTCCAGCAGCATTGGCATGCGCCGCTTGGGCAATTCAGCAAAAGCCTCCTTACCACATCCTACGAGCAGACCTACCACTACCTTCTCCAGCTTCGGGTACGCCCCCGGTCGTGCCAAGGCCTCATCAAAGGCGGGCCAAAACGCGTACTCCTCGAGGGCGGTCACGTTGCCGGGGGTGATATACACATCCCAGACATGGTACAAGTTAATGTAAATAAAGAGTTCCTGGAGAGCACAGGTGTCGCGGGGGGTGGCACCGGCGAGCGCTTGCGCGAGAAGCGGCAGTGGGTCGTGTGGGTGTCCGCGCGTGAACGTGGTGATGATGCGTAAGGAACGCAAGGCGGGGAGCGTGCTGAACGAAGGGAGCCCAATAAACGGACTCGGGTGATCTGGAAGTAAGATAGACATGTAGCCAAATATCAATCAAAACTGATATTTGGGAGTGGTAGCACACACAAGCTCTGTCTTTGCCGAGACCAGACAAGAAGACACTCTGGAGCGATTGTCCTGCCGCCTCCATGATGGTGCCTACGAAATCGTGGTCCCCATACATTTCGAGGTCTTTAAGGCGTGACAGCTTTAACAAGGAACGCGTATCTGTCAATGTGGTGACAAGGTGCCGCCCACATGTCGGAGAATCCGAGATATTGAGCGACTCCAGATACCCCACGGGCTGCAGTGGTGAAGGAGGAGATGATGCATCTAGAGGTCCCAAATCGAGAGCGTGCCCCTGGTCCGACCCGATACGAATGAGGCTCAGCTTCTTGAGACATACGAGTCGCCCAAAATGGCCCATGGGGACGTTTGTTACACATGTGAGATTGATGGCAGGAACTGATAGGCCGAGAATTGCGGATCTCAAGTCTCCAGGGAGTGTGTTCCATGGTAAGTGGGACAGGAGTTTCTTGCGGAGGGTAAAGGCATGTAGATTATGCAACGTCCAAAGGAGGGGTGCCAATGTAGGCTCCATCGTCACCCAGTCGTGGTCGTCAAATTCAGGATGGGCACTGGAGATGATTTCGACGGTGCGGATGTAGGGTGTAAAGGACGCGTTGTTTGTGACCATGTGGTATAATCCACGAGATCGTGTCGGATGGTTGAGGCAGATATAAGAGAATAATATTTTGTGGCAGTGCGGGAGGAAAGATTGCGAAACGAGGGAACACCGTTTGAGACTTTGAACGTCATCGGAGAGCTCATCGAGAATAGTGGAGATGATATCCTCAGGGATGAAGGACGAGAGCACCATTATGGTCTAAGTGAAGGCTTGGGCAGGGGAGGAGAAGAACATGATGGATGAATCAGGGTCGTCGTGGAATACTGCTGTACAAAAGATGCTGACATCCAAAGAAGGCATGCATTTCGTCTTCTATGGCCATTAGGCAGAAAAGGCACAGGTGGAGGAGAATTTCGATGCGATATCTGGACTCTGGGCGTGTCTATGGCGCCGATCAGGCAGTTTCAATATGGTTGGCAGATATGGTTGCTGGCAAGTCACGTCGTCATTGCGAGTGTGAATAATATACAAAGAACTGAGTAATTTGCAACAACTGGTAAATCGAGTTTGATTATAACTCACTATCGCTATTACGGGGCGAGACCTTGTCGACTCTTTCGTTCGCTAAAATATCAGCCCTCTTACCAATTGTTCTCGCGGACCCTAAACCAGCGACGCGGCTGCGTCGTGCTCGGTTTGTTGGTGTTGTTCTGCAGCCTGGACGGTTAAGTTGTTACCATTATACGAGTCCACAGACCATTGTCTCTTCCCTCACCATTATACTTCTGAACTACGCTCACTTTACATCACGTCCATGCGCACCAAGTTCTAAGCCTGAAAAATCACTGATAAGTCAAACATGATCTCGAAAAAGGCTACCTAAATCAGAGCGCCTCTGCCGTCTGGCTTGGCACACTGCCTCACTTTGGTTTCGAAGCTTTCTCGTACTGGTGCTGGTGTTGTGCTTTTTCGAGACAGTCATACTCAGATAGAGCCAAGCTGTCAAACGTCTGCCCACCAATGACATATCTTACTAGTTCGCCATCTGTCAATCATTGCAGGTCTATCTTGGTCTTTGGTGGTGGATCCAGGTGACCTGCATTCTTCTGGTCGTCAATGTCTACTTGTTCTCCGCGATCACCTTTCCTATTAGTACTTTACACTACTTATAATGTGTCTTTCTGTCAATCTCTCATCAAGCATCATTCATCTTCATTTTTTCATTCCCTGTCTATCGACTCAGGTTACAATGATGGCGCTTTCTCTTTCCTCCTTCTTCTCAACGCTTGTATCCATTCTTCTGCTCCTGCAATCTACCACTCATGCGGCACGCCACAACGATTGGTCCAAGCCCTGCTTTCATGGAGAATGCTTCTATGATTTACCCGCCCACAGTGGTAAAGCATCCGGATCCCTTAAGATAGTCAGTCTGTTCTTCTCACCTCCGAAAGCCTGTCCTGACATCTCTACCCACCAGTGGGGCTCTCTAGATGCTATCACAGACATCACAGCTGCTGCAGGCTGGACAATCCTTGGATGCTCACCTGACGCCCTTGTGCAGGACATACGCCTCGTATGCAATAGTGATGACACTGGGAACTCTGGTTGCGCCCATCTCCACCGAAAGGCAGGCGCAGTTGGCAAGATAGTTCGATTACCTGAGAATGTAAGTCTCCTACTCCTCGCATTTGCATGTAAGGTAATCAACTCATTTCAACCTCGCAGTGCGGAAAGAGCGCGTTTGCGCGCATCTCGAAAGCCTGGGTTTCGAAAGACCAATCCATCCCGAAGGATGTTGCGCGCCGGCTTGTTCGCCGTCGGGGCGCTCAGCCCCAAGTTCACGCTCTCGCCCTCGATGCCGACTTTGCCGCCGTTGACCCAGCTACGTGGGTATCATTCTCTCTCTTATCAGCACTTGTACCGAATCGTCCAATCTATAGAAATGGCGAAGTCTCCATCGCAATCCAGGGTTCCACAGTTCCTGGCGCAGAAGGCAACCTCACCGTGACTCCTTCTTCCTCCCGCCATGATCGCAGAGGTCCCTCCTCGTTCATTGACGATGCGTTTAACTGTGCAGTTTAGTTTCCTATCTCTCACCCTCTCGCGCTGATGTCGTTCCTCTAGACTTCAACTCCTTCGACGAATCCGCAACCAAAGCTCTTCCACCCGTTGAAGTGTCCAAAAGCTTCCCCTTTTTCTCCGAATCCATCCCTTGTGATGGCCCTCCCGCATTCAACGCCACCATGAAGGCCGACGTCGATACAAACGCCCATACAGTCATCACGCTCGGCGTGGCTGCCGCTGGGACCATCGTTCCACCCAAGCTGACCGAGTTTGGCTTGTTCACGGGGATGGATGGAACCTTCGGGGGGACACTCGATTTCAAGGGACATGTAACTGCCAAGGTCGAAACTAGTGTTACATTCCTCCAAGTGGGGATTTTGGGCCTCGATTTTCCAGGGTACGTGTTTTTGCGGCATGTCGAAAATTGAAATCGTCCTAACCGGAAAGTTTTTTGCGTATACGTAGATTGCTGACGATCGACCCGTCGTTCAAGATCCTGGGCCAAGTATCTGCGACGCTTGACGTGAATCTTGAATTGAAGCTAGACCTCTCGTACACTGTCAATGGCGCCAAGCTCTTCTTCCCGCCTTCACCCAACCACCCATCTGGTGGCTCTTTCTCTTCCGGAAATGCACGTGCGTTATCTTTCTGCTAGTTCTCTTTCCTCCGAATACGATGTATTGATGAACGCACCGCGCAGCCTTGAAGCTCTCCGTCAGTCCATCGGTCGCCTCAAAAACTGTCGTCGCAGCTCACCTCATCCCCCGATTCGACGTTGCCATATCCGCCCTTGGCGGTATAGCCGAAGCGACTTTCTTTGTTGATTTCGACGCCAGCGGTTTTGCCACCTTGACCCTCAATGCTGCTGCTACAGGTGTGGGCATCGATCCTGCTACCGGTGCCGTCTCGCCTAGCGAAAGTGCAAGCTTGGATGGATGCATCAGTGCGGGCACGGGTCTCCATGTGGTCGCTGGAGCCGATGGTTCGTTCTTTGACCTCATCGATGTTTCTACCGAGATCCCGCTGTTTGTGGTGGACTTCGAGTTGTTCAAGGTACGTTTCCGATGGCGTTCATACACCCTGTCGGGGACTCGAAGCTGACTTGCGAATCCTGCAAAGAAATGCTTCGGCGTCGGCACACAGAAGAGGGCTGTTTCCGGGCATCCTGAGCTGATGCCTCACCGCCGAGAACTCTCTATGTCGTGCCCTGTTCCCAGTGAGAACCCACTTGTCGCTGTGGCGTGATCCAATCGCGAATGGGTTCGAACATGGACACATTCCCGTTTCCTATACGCTTTGATCGATTAGGGTAAACTTTTCAGACTTTTGTTCAATGTGATTTTTTGTTCTGTTTTTTTCTGGTCCACCCTGTGTTAGATGAGAAGGAGCGATCAGCGGACTGTTCATGCAGTAAATCAATCACGTTAACCTGTGGCGCATTATATTTGCAGCACATGATGACATTGATGCGAACCCTACGGACTGTTGCGCCAAGTTGACGACCACGGACGCATTTTCAATAAAATGCGATTGTCCCGCATCAGATGCGGATGGGCATCGAGGGTAAGTTGTATGGATTGTTTCCCTATCCATTAGTATCTAATTGAAAGCCTCGAAGGTCTTTTATGTCCAAGATACTTGAACCTTGCTCTAAGGTTTGACATCCAGCAATAATATAATGAAGTGCGTCAATCTGTCTGAGCAAATGGGTAAGTTGCCTTTGCATCAGTTTGAGCAAACATCAAGAGGCCTCGAATCAAATAGTGAGAACTCAAAACACATACAATTTTGCATCGGTCGTTCTCGCCCTCTGGCTTCCTTCCCGAAACCCTGTGTGTGCATCATGATGTTCACGCCTCCCCTCGCGTTCCTTGCGTTTCCCCTCACCAGTATCTTGATCATTCTAGCTACTACGACGAAGATTAGTAGGGCATCCTCTGGCGCGCCTTCGAGTCGGCCGACCGGCTCATGTACTTTATATGTAAGGATCTCTCGTTCATCCTGCTTTCCGCTCAACTGTTGGGCCGACTCATCGGTACATCGCGATCCACTCAGTGAGTAAAGGTGAATCATGCGAGGGAACGGCCTTATCTTACAATTCCCGCCATTTCGACCCGCGTCGAACTTTGCCAAAAACGTATCTAATTACAAGTTCATGATCGTGAAAGTCTTTTCCCATCCGTCCGTTATTCTGCGACTGCCTTACAGTCTTATCAAGGATACTACTGACGGCGGCGGCAGCGGCCATATCCCAAACAAACCGAAGGTATGAATGCTTTTACTTTAACGCCCGTTCTTTCTCCTCGCGCGCGACGCGGATTTCCTCAGCGAGGATCAAGTCAGGATCGCGGCCTTTGACTTCAGGGAGAAGCAGGGTGAAGGCTACACGCCGCCGCCGCCGACAAGGGCCTCAGATCAGACATGCACACGACCTCGGGCAAAAGGCCACGTACCTGCTCCTACGATGTTGCATCCGAAGAAAACTGTCGGTTTTTTTTTGTCAGGAACAAGGGACAGCACGAGACGAGAAGGGGGGGGGACGACGCACTCCATAGGACAGCCGGAGTGCCGATCTGTTTGCTCAGAGTGTTGAATGCGAGCGCGGAGACGATGGCTCCTGCCTTTCCTGAAGCCGCTGAGATCCCGTGGGCGGTCGCACGATACCTTGTGGGGAAAACTACACACACACATGATGAGCTATGATATAACAGCGGATGTGATGCGGCAGCTTGCCTTCAGCGGGATAGCACTAAGCAGTCACAGTCATGATGCCTCTGTCAGTGACGACTTTCTTTCTAGTCATGGGGGGCCTAGCTCACGTAGGTCGTACTATCGTAAAACACTGATGAGCACAGTGCCACATATAGGTAGACAGATTGACGTACGTATTCGCTCCGAAGTTGAAGAAGAACTGGAGATGGCGTTTCAGTACACAGTTCGACGACGACGGGAGATGGCGATGAAAAATAGTTTACCTGTAAGAGAGCAAAGATGACGATGAAAGCGGGCTTGCTGAGCTCTGTGAACTTGCCAGCGAGAATTCCGACTGATGCCGCAAGAGGGTCACGACCTGGTTCTGAACGAGTAGTACGACTCACGGAAGAGCGACGTGACAAGGAAACCTTGAATCTGGATCCATTTGCGACCGAGCTTCTCGATGGTGAGAACAGAGGCGTAGTAGCCTATGCATCGAATGGTGAGGGGTTCTATCGTAGTGTAGGGGGCGGAGGAGAGGAGTACGTACCGGGAACGAAGCCTAGGGCCGTGATGATAAGGTTTCCGGTCGAGATTTTGAAGAGGCGCTCCCAAGGAGTGCCGTCTTTCCCATCGTAGCCGATTTGCTGGAGCACGACATTCTGGTTGAGGTTGATCCCATAGAAGCTAGTCACACACGAGAGGGACTCAAATTAGCAAGCAAGACCGACGATCGAGGAGTTGGCTGAGAAGAGACGAACGCAACGTCGAGGAGGAACCAGGTCGTGCAGGTGCCGATCAGTAGCTTTGCATGACGCCATTCCGAGAAGTACTTGATGAAGTCTGCGAGAGGTCTCAGCCAGGCCCAGACCTCAGAGAGTAAGGGGTGATGGCGTCGACTAACCAGAGAAGTGTGCTTTCTCCTTCGCCACGAGCTCGGGTGCGGCAGTGTCTTCGTCCGAATCAGCGGGCAAAATGCATTTGTCGCCCTGGTCGTCATTGCTGCCTTGAGTCATGCTCTCCATCTTGATGTCATCGGCTGCCTGAGCGCGTTTAAGCTCTGCGACAGCATCCCCGTGCTCCGCGGCCGTGTGAGCCTCTTTCAGCTTCTGTGAAGCCAAGAACCGCGTGGATTCCGGCAGAGTGAGCCGCTGGTAGAGTGTCCCGAAGGCTGGTATCAATGACAATCCAACGACGATACGCCAAACTAATATAGACAGCAGTATCAGGAGCGATCAGCACGGCTTGTCCATGTACGGGCTCGAAAATACGAACCCCCGTCGACCTTGGACACCTTGCCCTGGTCGTCCATGACGTGCTTGTATATAGCGAGGACAATGATGGTCATCAAACTGCCCATGAAGCTGCCCCAGCCTTGATTAGAGAAGATGTACGCGAGCATGGTGCCGCGCTTGCGGACGTTTGACCGATCGGAGGTGATAGACGCGGACATTGGATAGTCGCCGCCTACGCCAATTCCGAGAAGGATGCGGAACATGGCGAGATAGATGAGGCAGTGGTCGGGGCTGAGGGTGCCGGTGGGCGTGGTCATGGTCAGAATTGTCGCGAGGATGATCACCATGAGCTCTTTTCCGTCTGGAAGAAAGAAGTAGGTTAGACACAAATAAAGAATTTGACAGATGTAGAGTGGTACACACAGACGGCTTTGCGGCCGAGGGCGTCAGCGGCGTAGCCTAGATTACAAGATTCAGCCCTTTGATTGGTTCGAGGATTACAAGAAATTACCGAATGCGAATTGGCCAATGACGCTGCCGATGTTGGCCCCGGCCTTCATAAAGCCTTCCAGATTTGCAGGAAGGTGATGACCGCCGTAAAGACGATACTGGAGCATGGTCGCTACCGGCTAAAATAGATCGGTTAAATTTAGTTAAGAAAGAAAGCGTCAAGGTTGGCCAGACTGACGTTGATTACAAAGAGATCGTAAGCTGCATCGAGGAACAAGAGATTAGCTATCGAGGGGTGGACGAGGTCGAGAACGGATATGACGAACCATCGAGGAAAAAACCGACCTTGATACTTTCGTTAGCGAATGAAAATTATCAGCAAATGTGATGGCTCACCCCGGCGATCCCAAGCAGCTTCAATTCTGCTCGAGTGAGCAGAAAAACTGGTCTCCTTTCCGATCGTTCGTAGTCTGCGAGATCGGATCTGTAACGACTGGAAGTCGTGGTCAACGCCGGGGTCGCACGGCCCTCTTGAGTTGATTGTTCTGGCATATCGTTACGCTGTGAAAAATGTTGAACACATGGAATGGTGGAGGCATGTCAACATAGAAAACAAACCTTTTCTACGCTGGGCAATTGCCACCTCAGCTAGTTGAGAGGTAAAAGAGAAAGGGCTGCCCGCGGAGCGGTAGAAGTGGAGAGAGGAAGGATCTCTGAAGATGAATTTGTGGTCGTGTGCCATTATTATATCGGCACATATTTAGAAGCAACCTGACTGCTGCCCTGTGGAGATAAAGTACCGAGCATCTGTCATCTCCTTTGGCTTGACGAACCGGACTGGCTTCGGACCGACATCAACACAAGTGCGTTTCGGCGTTTCGCTCGAACCGCGTCATTGATCATGCACAAAGCTGTCTCGAGGTAAATTTTTACCGGGTGTCTTGCTTTTGGCGATCGCTTAGCGACGCCCATGCTCGAACAAACTGCACTGAGGAAGATCCTAGCTCAGAAACTCCATCCCCGCTGGAGAAATATGCAAATTTAGGCGAAAGACCCAGAATATCCAGAGCGAAGCTAATAGCGGGTGGCGTTGGCGGGTTTTGTGCGAGAAACGAAACGAATCAGAAGCTCGGACCTCGGAAGAATCGGCAGCGGGTCCAATCCAACATGTCCCCCAAATTCGATCCTTGCCTTTGATAGCGCCTACAAGTTTTCAGCGGTCAACCCGGCATCTACTCCCAGGATTAGCCCAGCGGCAGACCGGCTTGCGATAAGAAACGAATTGGGCTGGACTGCAGGCGAGTAGCGCGAGAAGTGACAGATGACATTCTTTTTTTTTTTTTTGACCAACGTTCGTTGGATGCAGTGATGATTGGTCTGTGCCAATCAAGTACAGAATATCGTGTGACCGTCTGACTTCGCTGGCCGCCCTCCATGGGGAACATTGGGGTCTCGTGGTGTCATGCACGCCCTGCGAGTGCCTCTTCCGACGTTGAACGATGATGCCATGTGATGTGCGCTTGATCATGATATGCTTGTAAGCTGCAAGTAATAATAGTATGCGCTTCTGCAGATCTATGCGTTGGCAGTGATAAGGTAGTTCCGGATCGAACATTGAGTGAGAGAGAACATCCAGACAGGTATCTAGGCCAAGTGAGACGGTATTTACGAAGGGCAGATTGAAGAAAAAGAGCCCTCGACGCCAGCAGGATTTGAACCTACGCCCTCAAAGAGGAACAGATGATGAAAGAATTCAAATCTGTCGCCGTAACCACTTGGCTATAGCGCCGCACGTTGGCGGGGCCCTCGATACATATCCCTCTCCGTTGTGAATTAGCTGGAGCCAAAAATACACAACAAACGTACGACGCCAGCAGGATTCGAACCTGCGCCCTCAAAGAGGAACAGATAATTACATTCTAATCTGTCGCCGTAACCACTTGGCTATAGCGCCGTCCTGGTGGTGGGGCTAATTATCATGATATTCGGCTATTTGGCGTACATAATTTCTGCCAAACTTTTTTTCGATACCCTCAACAACTATGGAGCAGATTATCAATAGAAGAGGGGCCAGGATGGCGAGCCGCAGCATCCACCTTCAGCACGCCGCCCTGCAGCTGCGTCCCAAGTCGACAAGCCATAAGTAATGAGACGTCCCCTTTTTTCCCGCAATCGCTGAACAGGCAAACAGGCCAGCAGACTTGACTGCGATTTCGGGCCCAAAGGGTCTCTGCTACGCCAGATCGCAGGACCAAATTTCTCGCCAAGGTTATGGTCTTGAATAAGACGCTGCGGAAAGTGTTCGTTCACCCCTTTCTTGTTTCCTTTGCTCCAAGTGGCTGATTCAAGAAGGTTCCATTTTCTGAGAAGCATGCGCTGCACGTCGGTGATCATTGACGCACCAGTGTTTCAGTCTCGCAAATCGCAGCGAATGGGATGGAAATCGGAAGCGCCAAACCTCTTGGCCAAAGTGCAAGCCTCTGGATAATTGCCTATTCGGGAAGTGGTATATTCGGACAAGAATCACTTCAGATCGTTGCTGCCCAGTGTCCAGTCATGCCCAGGATCTCTTGGCCAGGGCGCTGTACATATATCTCAGCGACAGCCAAGCTTCGGAACCATAATATTTCCTCTCCTTCATCTTTCCACTCCCTCCGAACATGCTCCTCTCCGCGCTCTGGGGGCTCTGCTTTCTGAGCACCGTGAGGGCTGTAACCGTGTATGGCCAGATACCTTTCGGGCAAACGAGTGCCGCAGCTGCCACTGCCACGGGTGCGGATGGTCTTGCTCCCACTGGCATTCCCTCGCCCGTCACTAATGCCTACGACGAAACGAGACTCATCCCGCCGCCCCCACCACAAGATCAACCACTCGCTTTTACTCTAAACCTCGCGGCGTCCAACGCATCCGTTCCTAACTTGTCGATAATGCAACATGGCTCGTTCTATGGGTTTTCGATAGAGATGTCCGTCGTCACGCAACTAAGTACGTCTCTTCGCTTCATCTCTGTGCTATGGGCGCTGATGCTCCCTGAAAAGTGGGGAAAAACGCGTTCGTATCTTTGTTATCGGACAGTTCGCACCAGCTTGACGTGCCTTGACTTCGCCAGGTCTCACCTAAAGGTTCCATTTCTCAATTTGATGGGTCTCCTCCAGCAGCGGTCTGGTGGAGTGCATATTCGGATCGGAGGAAACACACAAGATTTCGCCGTGTTTGTTGATGAGCTGCCGGACGGCGAGGCTACGGCGAAAGAGAAATCTGACCTAAAGAATCCCGTTCGTCCCTCGACAACAATCTTCTTATCAGGCAATAACCTTCCATTCATAGACTCTGACACCTGCGGTGCTATATACAAAGGAAATGTTTTACATTGCGGCCAACATTTCTTCGCTCGTCAACGTCAAGTGGTATTTCGGTGTGTGCAAAAGCCTCCCTGTCGTCGCTGTCCTTGTTAGACTTAAAATGATCTTTGTAGGCATTCCTTTCAACGATACTAACTGGCGCCTGCAAATCGCCGAATACAGTCAAGAGATTCTCGGAGACAATCTACTCGGACTTCAGGGCGGAAACGAGCCGGATTACTATCTCAGGTGCGAACGCTTGCCTGTTGAATATCTGCCCAGCTCCTGATCGTGCCACCCTTCAAAGTCACGGTCATCGACCAGAAGGCTACGGGCCCTTTGACTACTTTGGCGAATTCGCAGATCTCATAGTAGCCATGGACGCCAATCCAAATATCCCGATCAAGAACATGCTCATCGGGCCCAGTCTCGCCTCCGGACCTTGGACACCCGAAATGATGTGGGAGACGGACTTCATCCCGGCTTTCAAAGACAGTCTTGTCGCTATCACCATGGAGCAGTACGCTGGGTTTCCCTTTTAAAAGCGTCGCTGCCGCCCCGCTGACCTGCGTCTAGCTACCCCTCAAACAATTGTTTCGTTCAGTTCGGTATCGGAAGCTTCGTTGATCCACAAAGAGCATTCCCGTCGTTCCTTACCCATCAGGCGGCCCTCGACCTCGTGGAGCCTTACCGCCATACCAGCAACCTGGCAAGGGAAGCAGAGAAGCCGTTTATTATGTTTGAGACGAACAGTGCGACTTGTGGTGGACTTCCAGGTGTTTCTGACAGCTTCGGTGCGGCACTATGGGCACTCGATTACGGCCTTACGATGGCCGCGGTGAATTTCTCGCACGCTTTACTTCACGTCGGTGGTCAGAACGTATATTATAACGTGAGTTGCCTCTCAGTTGAGCCTGGAGCTGCGCGTCTGACGGATTACCGTCCTTGCTACTCAGCCTTTCACAGGTACATGAAATCATCCTCTCTGCCTATGTTCCTCGCTTACCATGACCCTCACCATTAGCACCTCCCACTAACCAAACCTCGTTTAACCAATGGACCGTCGGCGCCGTCTACTACTCTGTCCTCATCGTCGCCGAAGTCTTCGGAAAGTCCAACGTCTCGCAGATCGTCGACACCTCCAACAACGGTCTCTTCACACCATCCTACGCGATCTACGACAACGGCGCCCTCTCCAAGGTCGCGCTCTTCAACTTCATGGACGACCCGTCTGGCGCCCATGATATCACGGGCACGATAACGGTCGAGGGCGGCCAAGTGCCCGCGCAAGTGCACGTCAAGTAAGTGATAACCCCATAATAATTCGATCCGCAATCCAATCAGCTCATCGTGTCAAAAAAAAAAAAAAAAAGGTACTTCGAGGCTGAATCCGTGGCCGTGAAGACCAACCTCACATGGGCCGGGCAGGTACGTTATATTCTTCCTTTACCCACTCCCCTCCTTCGCCCCCAGTTGACCCCCCCCCCTCTCCCTCCCCCCCTCCCCTTCCTTCCCCGCTTTCAGACATTAGGAAACAAATTCCAAGTCGACGGCCGCCTCAAGGGCGAACTCAACATCACCCAAATCGCCTGCGACCAAAGCGCCAACCTCTGCCGGGTCCCCGTCCGCGCCCCCGGCTTCGCCCTCGTCTTCCTCACCGACCCCACAGCGCCCAGCGCCGAGGACCTGCCGCTCACCTTCCAAACGTCCGCCTTCACGCGCACCATCAACACCGCCACCGTCGATCCCGCGGTGCTCGCCACGTCGAACGGGCATTCGGGGAAGGAGAGGGCCAAGTTGGGGAGCACCAGTGCGGGGTCGGTGAGCGGCGCTGAGGGCGTGAGGGCGTTGATACCGGGCTTGACGGTGTTGGTGGCTATGATGGCCGGCGCGGGGGTTGTGATGATGGCGCTGGCGCGGTAGTTTTCAGGTGTGGTGTAGGTAGATAGATATACCCTGCTGTTTTTTTTTTCATCATCATCATCATCATTAGACTTTGATGGACTTGTAATCTGGGGGGGATGGGATATTTGCCGAAACTAGCGCTGGGTGGGGACCTGCCTGGGCTCGCGAACGATGGGTGCGCGACTGCGATAAGTAGTGTCGTGAGCATGTTCAATTGGGTCACTGTTGTGCAGATCATGTCGATTACTGTAATGCATGGCCCCCCTCTCGTAGGCAACTCTAATTTCGATCAGCACCGTTGGAGCCCGAACAGAGTGCTTGCGAACGTATGTCTCGCCAAAACATCCAAACGAAAACGCGCTCTATCCGCGAGTGTAAGTTTACAAAGTGGTATAAGATATTCAAAGCAATAATAAATAAATAAAACAAAGAATCCGTCCACGTTGGGCCCCGTGAAAGAGGGATGGGGCGAAAACGTAAACAGATCTAGATAACAGATCATCCCGTGTCACGTCAGTAAGTAAGTAATGAGACAATGCAAGCTTAGTAGGTGGTGGGTAGGTAGGTGGTATGTGGTTCCGGTGTAGATTGATTGTTCCAGTTCCAGTTCCAAATGCGGGTAACGACAGAGCAGGAAAGCAAGGGGGGCGGGACGTACGTATATGTCAGCACAGCAGCATCGACGTTCACCGCGTCAGAGCAGCCATGACCACCCCCGCACCGAGCAGCATCGACAGCAGAACCGACACGCCAGGAATCAAGGCCCGGAGCCCCTCCGCAGCGTTGACGGACCCAGAGCTCGTGCTCCCCAGCTTCGAGCGTTCTTTTCCAGAATGCCCATTCGACGTGGCGAGCACGGCGGGGTCGACGGTCGCCGTGTTGACGGTCTTCGTGAACGCCGTCGTCTCAAAGGTGAGCGCGGGCGCGTCGATGCCGGCCGCGGCCGGGGCGTTGGGGTCGCTGAGGAAGACGAGGGCGAAGGATGGGGCTTTGACGGGGACATGGCATTGGTTGGCGCCTTGGTCGCATTGGATGGTGGTGATGTTCAGGTCGCCCTTGGGACGGCCGTCGACTTGGAACTTGTTGCCGAAAGTCTGGATGTTGGGTTGAGATGAGCTTCGGAAGGGTTAAAAGGGGAGTATAAGGGGCGCACCTGGCCGGCCCATGTGAGGTTGGTCTTGACGGAGACGGAGTCTGCTAGGAAGTATCTGGTGGGAGGGTATTGTTAGTTCGTTTCCGAGTTGGGGGAGCAACAATGCACATACTTGACCCAGACTTGAGGAGGAACTTGACCTCCGTTGACGGTGATGGTGCCAGTGATATCGTGAGCGCCAGAAGGGTCATCAATGAAGTTGAAGAGGGCGACCTTGGAGAGTGCACCATTGTCATAGATTGCGTATGAGGGAGTGTAGATACCGTTGTTGCTGGTGTCGACAATCTGGGACACGTTTGACTTGCCAAAGATCTCGGCAACGATGATCACCGAGTAGTAGATGGCGCCGACAGTCCATTCATTGAACGCGGATTGGTTAGTAGGGGGAGCTGAGAGAAGCAGTTATCAGCATGTGGGTTCCCCTTTGATATAAAAGGATCAGTAATACCTGTGAAAGGCTGCGAGGCTTGTATCAGTATCGGGACATGGCGATCTGTGTGTAACTTACATTGTAGTATACGTTCTGTCCACCAACGTGAAGCAGTGCGCCAGAGAAGTTGGTCGCAGCCATGGTCAGGCCGTAATCGAGTGCCCACAATCCAGCGCCAAAGCTGTCGGAGATACCTGGGAGGCCACCGCAAGTCGCGCTGTTCGTCTCGAACATGATGAAGGGCTTTCCGAGACCCCGCGCGAGTTCGCTTGTCTCGCGATACGGCTCAACGAGGTTCAAGCCAGCATTGTGGTTGAGGAATGCGGGGAATGTCTCCTGCGGGTCAACGTAGGAGCCAACATTGAACTGGACGAAACAATTATTGCTCGGATAACTGATTCAACGTGTTAGTGGGCCCTCATGAGTGTGTAAGAATGAGGCAACATACTGTTCCATGGTGATGGCGCACAGACTGTCCTTGAACCGGTCGAGATAATTCGTATCCCAGACTTGCCTGGGGGTCCAAGGTCCTGAGGCGAGACTGGGTCCAATAAGCATGTTCTTGATAGGCACATTGGCGTCATTCTGAACGGCTTTGATGAGCGACTCAAATTCATTGGCATATTCCTCGGGGCCATAAGGCTCTATACGATGTCCGTGACTGGAGGACGGTATGAGCTAGAGCCAGAAAACACAGCGTCGGGCAATCCTACCCTAGATAGTAATCGGGCTCGTTGCCCCCTTGAAGACCAATTAGATGATCGCCAAGGATCGCTTGACCTTTCTGCGCGATCGTCAGGCGCCAGTTTGTGTCGTTGAAGGGGATGCCTGTCGTGTTCCATTTAGAACCTGGGACCTTCGACCCAGTCCTAGCACGCACCGAGATACCATCGAACATTGACGAGAGAAGAAATATTTGCTGCGAGATGAAAGAGCTCGTCGGTATATAGAACAGCAGGCGTAAGAGTCTATTAGGCGCCGCATTAGTAATGACATCATCCGAGCTTTCGCGGACTGACAGGATTCTTGGGATCCGATTTCTCTTTCGACGTCGCATGTCCATTATCAATTTTGTCAACGTAGTAGGCAAAATCCTGGGTGTTTCCGCCCATCCGAATATGTACCCCTCCAGCCCGCTGTTGAATCTGAGCAATTAAATTGAGGAAGGGCACCTGAATGTGCGACCTGTGTACGCATGGTCAGTTAGGGGTCCTCAAAAGGCCCCAAAGACGACTCACGCATTCTTGCCCACTAGGTAAATTCATTAGTCGGTCATTCATGACGTGGTAACGAAGACGTACTCAATTGCGTAATAACCGACATTTCAATTGAGAATCCGTAAAAGGAGCCATGTTGCATGATCGACAAGTTGGGAACGCTGACATTGGACGCTGCGAGGTTCAAGGTGAAGGTCAAAGACTGCTCTTGAGGAGGTTGTGGTGGTCTGAGGGTCGTCTCATCATATGCCGCAAGCAGCTTTGTGAAGCTGTCTGCAGTGGGTACTGCGCCATCGGCACCCGCTGTCGCACTCGCAAGGCCACTGGTCTGACCGAAAGGGATTTGGCCATAGACTGTCACCGCCCTGGCGGTAGTGCTAAGCAGGCCAAGGGCTAAGAGCGACGGCAAGAGCATCTTGGAGGGCTCTTGGAAAGCTTGGGAGGAGGGATGAGGGTATTAGAAAAGAGTGATGGTGCGGTCAACGCCGGCCGGTTGTGAGGTGTCTTTGCCAAGAGAATCTGGGCAAGAAAAACAAATCGCCATCATACCCCATATGGAGAATTCATACGATCAAGTTTTCCAACGAATGGAACGCGGGCAAGTCGAGAGCTCACAAAATGTACACATCCTCCATGCTGGTTTTTATAGAAATACTATTTCTGTGCGTCCTCACTTTGAAGTCTGAATTTAGGTCGAAGCCAAAACCGTTTGATGATCACGATGGCTGGATCGTGTCAATGAGTCGTGCGAGTGATGGCTGACAGAGAACGACCACGTTGGTATCATCCTTCCCAGTACGATGAGGAACGTCGCCTCTATATGTCAATGGAGGGCGAAGCCTGATTCTGACGCGTTATCTAGCCCTCTGATCTGAGTGCAGCGTTGCTCCAACTAGTGCTGATAACTGGATTTCAAGTCACAAAATGATACACACCCAAAAGGGCAGCGAGAGCGCGATCCGGTGGTTAGGAATCTTATAGTTCAAGATGAAGGAGTTCAAGGGGCTTCGAGATGTGCACGTGCAGGCTTCAACTTCAATGAAACTCGTTGAAACTAAGGCTCTACTTCTGCTTTGAAGCTTCCTCTCGTCAATGTCCTTGTTTTGGTCCCTTTGAACTTCGGATCGCTGTATCTCATACATGCTCTTAAGGTGCTTTCCGATATACTTCCAGCCCGAGACAGGCAATCGAAACAGCCTACACAACTATCCTTTCCTCGGGGACCTCTCCTTCGAAGGTAGCTCTGATACTAGCCTTTCCGCCCTCCTCCTTTTCACGTGGAAGGTTTCATTTTGTTGTGACCCGTCCGCGTCGTGTCTGCTCTGCACCCTCTATATCTTGCTCTTACAGTTTCTCAATTCGACTACTATTTCTGCCTTACGCCAAGCTTCACGGCGCTATAGCCAAGTGGTTACGGCGACAGATTAGAATGTCCCAGACGATGCTCATCTGTTCCTCTTTGAGGGCGCAGGTTCAAATCCTGCTGGCGTCGGTGGCTAGAATTATGCATCTTTTTCGTGACAGCTGCATCCGCTTTTTCCATAGACTCGGAATGGAGGTAGCGTGCGCATCCACCCTAATTCCCTCCGTTACTCGATAAGCAGATCCTAAATATGTAAAACTATCAACTCCATCTCGTTGCCTACACGTCGCACTGTCTCCACTCGTATGTAGAGTACCAAGCTCCCAGAGGCAGCATAGCATCTATAGCATGGAAGTCTCGAGAAGTCCGAGCATAACCGGGACAACGATCGCAAGTCGGAGGACACCGCCGCAACGCCTCGATGCACCGCCCTTGTCCCCAGCCGATTCCATCGGAATAGAATTCATTTTCGCGGGGACGGTAAGCGTGTACACCGGAACGAGCGCCTATCCACCTTCGTCAGTGCGCTGAGGTTGATGACCTGGTGGTTCGAGTAATCCCCTTCTCATAGAAGTCACGCTAGATTCCATGTTGCAAGCTCAAGGATTGCAAGTCAGGATCCACCTAATGCACAGCAAGACCAGGCCACCCTGATCGTGTTGTACATCTACAAAGTCTCCATAAGAATGTAATGCAATCACACCTTTTTGCCAGTTCCAGTGACAACAAATGCTCATGGGCCGTAAGTATAGGGACTGTGCACTATGAAAAGGGGATGCGCGAGGCTGCATATTACATCAAATCGACCTCCAGTTTAAGGTTTATCGTGAGCCAGAATTTTCATTAAAAAGATTGCCTTTGTTATAGATCACGACGCCAGCAGGATTTGAACCTGCGCCCTCAAAGAGGAACAGATAAGGACGAAGATTCGAATCTGTCGCCGTAACCACTTGGCTATAGCGCCTTCGCGGTCAGTGCCATGGGTTTTATCGGCGGAAGTTCGGTGGTTGCGTCCTCAGGGACGTCGTTGAGCTGAGAACGGATACAGTCGCAAGAGGTTGTAAGGTGAAGAAGGGGGAGGAGGAAGATGTCACCAAGGTTGATAGACTTGTCAGCGCGTGGATACCCGTGGCGAAGCCCGTCGCGCAGACTTGATCGCGTAAGTGTGCAGGTTGCAAGGAGAAGAAGGGGGAGGAGGAATATCTCCGCCATGAATGATACATAGTTTTTCGCATGGAAACAACCGGATTCATAAAGGTCGTTAGAAACACAACGAGACTGGGCCATGTGCAATGATGGAGCGGAGGGCAGTCGTAAAAAACGGCTTATAGAACCTGGAAAGCTCCAACCACGATACCGAACGTAACCACTCCCCATCCCACAAGCGACTCCAGAACAAGCCTCGGGCTGGCGGCGTTATCCTTGTTTCCCCCCTGTGCATCACCCTTGCTGTCTTCCACGGTGTCTTCGACGGTGAGAGTGTAGTATGGGATAGCAGTTCCCGTGAATGTGGACGTTGCGGTAGGCTCGCCCTCCATCCAATATTCGTTGACGCACGCGCCGCCACCTTTCCCATCAAGCTCACAACTCAGTTTATTCCCGCTGATGTCGCCGTCTGTCGGGTTAGGTTCTTTGTGGTACACAAAGTGCGACGCGTCGGCTACCAATGTTCCTGTTGGGAGAACGATGAACGGACAACCTCTAAAGCTTTCAGGTTGAGAATGGGTGCTCACCGTGAACCGTGACGGGGTCGCTCGTGATCGTCCTGATGGGCGCTTCCTTCGTGATGGTCGACCCGTCGCTCGTAAAGGTCGTCTCACCACCGTTAATCTGCTGTTCGAGGTACACGCTGGCCACGACCTCGTTGAAGTATGTCGTCGCCCCGTCTGAGCCGACTCCGATGGGTGAGAACGTCTCTGACGGCCGGGGGAGATCCGAATCCGTGTTGGTCTGAACGGCGAAGAGAGTGATCGTGGCCGCCCGACACGCTGCACAAGAAGAATTTTCAGACGCGTATTGGTTTTGCTGGGAATGGACATGGCGTACTGATGAAGGGAAGGGCAAGGAACGCGAGGGGGGACGTGAACTTCATGATGCACACACAGGGTTCTGGGATGAAGACGAGGGCGAGGGAGATCAGCGCATAAGTGTGTGCCCCGAGTTCTCACCATTTAACTCGAGGCTCTTGATTTTTGCTCGCGAAATTGATGCAGGGACGGTCAACTAGGGTCAACTTACCCACACACATGCTCAGGCACATTGACGCGCTTGTGATTCTTATCAAGCTCAGCGTCCGACAAGGCAAGGTTTCAGTATCTTCGAGATTCAAAAGCACCTCAATATTTAAAAGCATTTTCGAGAAATGCAGCGCCAGATACTGTTGGATCGGGAAACAAAGCGTACCACTTATCAGCACTTACCATCGATGCCCACACGCATTTTGGACCGGGACGACCGTGTTGTATTTGAAAATGCGTCCGCGATCGTGAACTTGGCGCGACAGTCCGTCGAGTTCGCATCGATGTCACCCTGTAATGCAAATTCAACACCCCATGGCAATGGGCAAGGTGCTGTAAATTACGCATGGACAGTCGGCCAATCGTTCCTTACCCGACACAGGATGGACTAAAATCCGGAAGGAAAAAAAGAAAACGAAGGAAAGTCGCATTAAACAAAAGTCATCCCAATCGACATGCAAAGCGTATAGAAAACGCGAGTCCATCCATTTTCGAACCCATCCGTCATTGGATCACGCCACAGCCACAAGTGCGTTCACGCTGGCAACAGGACACGACACAGAGAGTGCTCGGCGGTGATATATCAGCTTAGGATGCCTATTCGGCCCAGTTCTCTTGGACAGGGGAATGACAGCCCTCTTCTGTGCGCCGAAACATTTCTTTGCAGCATCAACAAGTCAGCTTCGAGTCCCCGACCGGGTGTATGAACGCCGATGGGACGTACCTGGAACACCTCGAAGTCTTTCCCAAACAGCGGAACCTTTGTAGAACGATCGAAAAGACCAAAGAACGAGCCATCGGCTCCGGCGTTCACGTTGAGAGCCGCGTTCGCCTTGACGCATCCAT
This sequence comes from Tricholomella constricta, assembly GCA_013368375.1. Taxonomy (NCBI): domain Eukaryota; kingdom Fungi; phylum Basidiomycota; class Agaricomycetes; order Agaricales; family Lyophyllaceae; genus Tricholomella; species Tricholomella constricta. Next base: position 123,145 of record JAACJP010000049.1, read on the forward strand.
CCACACTTGCACTTGCGCTGTTCGAAGCGGCACCGGTGGTAGATTCAAGCGCCACACCTGCTGCTGCTGCAGCATTGAGATTCATGGTGACAGTGGCGCTTGTATCGAGATCAAGAGAGACAGTGGCTTCGGCGCTTCCCCCAAGGGCGGATACACCGATATCGAGTCGGGGGATGAGGTGAGCTGCGACAACGGCCTTTGAGGCGATCAATGGGCTGACGGAGAGCTTCAAGGCTGCGCGTGGCGTTCATCAGTACATCGTGTTCGGACGAAGGAAAACCAGCAAAATGATAACGCACGTGCAGTTCCGGGAGAGAAAGAGCCACCAGATGGGTTGTTGGGTGAAGGCGGGAAGAAGAGCTTCGCGCCATTGACAGTATACGAGAGGTCCACCTCCATGTCAACATCCACATCAAGCGTCGCTGTTGCTTGGCCCAGAATCTTAAACGTCGGGCCAATCGTCAGCACTCTACGTATACGGTATTCTCACCGGTCAGAACACTATCAAAGTTCGATACACTGCAAATACGCACCCTGGAAAATCGAGGCCCGGAATCCCCGCCTGGAAGAATGTTAGCTGACCGGAATCGGCTTTCGCGGCGACGTTTCCTTTGAGATTGAGTGTACCCTCCAGGCTTGCATCCATCCCCGCGAACAAGCCAAAGTCGGTCAGCTTGGGTGGAACGATGGTTCCAGCGGCAGCCACGCCGAGCGTGATGACTGCACGGGCGTTTGTATCGACGTCGGCCTTGATGGAGGCATCGAACGCGGGAGGGCCAGCACAAGCGAGGGACTTGGAGAAGATCGGGAAGCTCTTGGACACTTCAACGGGAGAGAGAGCTTTGGTTGCGGATTGGTCGAAGGAGTTGAATCCTAGAGGGACGGCATTAGCTCGGGAGGGTAAGAGATAGGAACTCAAAGAATTCAAAACTCACTGTCGAAGGCGTCTTGAATGAACGAAGAGAAAGCTCTGCGATCATGGCCAGATCGGCGACGACGGGAAGAGGGAGGAGTCACGGTGAGGTTGCCTTCTGCGCCAGGAACTGTAGAACCCTGAATTGCGATGGAGACTTCGCCATTTCTATCGAGTGGATGTATTTATACAAGGGATTAGGAGCAAAAAAATGATACCTACGTAGCTGGGTCAACGGCAGCAAAGTTGGTATCGAGAGCGAGAGCTTGTACTCGGGGCTGAACGCCCTGACGGCGGACGAGCCGGCGCGCAATATCCTTCGGAATGGACTGATCTTCCGGAACCCAGGCTTTCGAGATGCGCGCAAACGCGCTCTTTCCACACTGCGATATTGAAATGAATTAGTCGATTTGCACTCGAAGGTGAAGGAGTAGAGACACTACAGGACGTACACTCTCAGGTAATCGAACTATCTTGCCAACTGCGCCTACGCTTTGATACAAGTGATTGCAACCAGAGCTCCCAGTGTCGTCACTATCGCATACGAGACGTATATCCTGCGCAAGGGCATCAGGTGAGCATCCAAGAATTGTCCAGCCTGCAGCAGCAGTGATGTCTGTGATAGCATCTGGAGAGCCCCACTGGAGGGTGTAGATGTCAGGGCACGCTTTCGAACTTGAGAAGAGCAGACTGACTATCTTGAGGGATCCGGATGCATGACCATCAGAGGCGGGCAGATCATAGAAGCACTCTCCCTGAAAACAGGGCTTAGACCAATCGTTAAGGCGTGCTGCGTGAGTGATAAACGGCAGAAGCAGGAGAATAGGTATAATCGTCGAGAAGGAGGAAAGGGAAAGTGCCATCATGACCTTGAAGCGAAAGATAGGGAATGAAAATGAATGGTGCCTGTTGAAGGATGGCGGTCAAAATGCCGACCAGGGCAGAGGAAGGAACGAAGCGAAGCGAAGAAATAAAAGGCCAAAGGAGAAACAGGAATGACAAGTGGGCAACACAGACGCATTATAAGTAGTGTCACGGATCACTAACTTGAAGGAAAGGTGATTGCGGGCAATATGGGAAGAGTCGTTCAAATCGTGTAGATCAACCATCAATATTCAATGACAAGGACCACATGGAGAGACCTCTAGCGATTGACAGACGGTGCAACTTCTATCAGTAAGATATGAGCTTGGCGGGCAGACGTTTGACAGCTTGACTGCATTTGAGCGTAAATATTTCGAAATGTCAAGAGAGGACACCAGCACCAGTATGAGAGAGTTTCGGTGCCAAAGTTGAACAGTGTGCCAAGTCAGACGACGTTCTGCTTCCAAGTGGCCATTCTGGCAAGCCTGATCATGCTTGACTTCATCTGTGGCTTTCAGGCCTAGTAGTAGTAACTGGCATGGATGCGAAATGAAGTGAGCGTAGCTCGTAAACGCGTAAAGGTCACAACTGAAGGGATGGCCGCACCAAGTTCACAGCTTGACGGCGGACCCGAAGCAAGCTGTGTGTGAATTGACGTCTGCTTTGGGTTATTTAAGCGCAATGAAAATATGGCGTGCATGCTTACCACCATGCATCAACCCGACATTGTTGATATGGTGCAAAAAGTCCAGCATGCCTGATCAGGCCAGACTGCGATTTGCCTCCAAGCTCCAAACGACATGATCACGTAGTCAAACCCAAGAGGAGGGAGGACGTTCATCGCCGAAAATGATTGGCGATAGGCGCAAGTGCCAATATACAAATTCAATGCACTAATAGAAGTAGCCATGCAGAGGTAGAAGGCGGAATGTGGGACGAGCAAGGGAGATATAGTACAAGTAACAGTAGAACAATACGATGAGGAAAGCAGTGTACTGTGTGGCCGGTTACGCAGATCGGTTTGACTTTTTCAACTCGCTGACCAGGTCCTGGCCTCCAGCTTTGCCCGGATCGCCTCCAGCTATGCCTGAGCTGCCTTCAGCATCTCGACTGAGACCTTCTTGAAGATGGCAACCAGGCGTAGCTTATTGACCTTTTGTGATTTGACTACTTTGAAGACTTGTCCTGTTTCTTGATTTGGAGCAAGGTAGTACAAAGTTGGAAGAAAAAATGAGCAACAGCCTCCACGACTTATTCCTCGTCATTACTAAGCTGTACCTCGACGGCCAAATGGTCCGACATTCGCTGCAAGGCAGAGGTCCGCATAGATACACTCGGCCGAAGCCTCATTCCCGTGTGCGATGTAATTCGAGCCGAAATGGGAGTAGGTGGTCAATGGGGTAACCCATGCCATTCGGATGAATTCTCGGGGCTTGAGCCGCCTATACGAACGAGAGGGTATTTCCTCCTCCAAGTTGAGAATAACTTTCCCATGGTATCCCGATACCAAGACGTCGAAGATATCATCGAAGTATTCCTCGTTATCCACAAGCTCATTTGTGGAGACCATGATATGGAAATCTTGCTCTTCGTAGACTGCTTTAAGGGACGGCGCCAGCGAAAGCTGCCGGCAAACCCGGAAAAAATCATGGCGTCGCTGCCTTTCAGGACTTGCCCGTTCCTGGACTTGCCCTCGACAAGGCCGAGTGGGTATTTGGAACTCAGTCCAAACCCAAGGTAGCAGCCGTTAGGAAGGAATGAAGGATCGGCAAGGGCCTTAGACAGGGCAGCATGAAACACGCTGTCATCAGCCGCAACTGGTTTGATGGATGGAGGAAGATTCTCGCGCAAGGGCGTGTCCGCGAGGAAGAGGTTGTATGTCAGAGTCACTCGATGGCCGGAGGTCACGACAGGCAGCCTAAAGCACAGATATCGACACCTGTGTCCCATTCATATCCGATGATCACCTCAGGCGCTCGCAATGGTCCAGGTTGAATTTGGTCCGTTAACCGCTGATCAAGGAACTGTGCTATATAACAAGCGAACCGAGACCAACGGATGAGATTCACCTTGCCCGAAGTCGGTGAGCATGATGCATGATGCTCAGCAACCACGCCCGGAACTTCGCAGTCATGGTTTCCACTTTCCCACGAAAAAGTGAACTAGGCCATGTCTCTCTCTGCGTTCGACGACGATAGCCAGCAGCTTCGAGTCTTCATACCGCCCGTCAAAAAGCTTCCTCCCAACCCGCACATCGGAAGTGCGTCTGAAGCCCTGATTCGCGCTCTTGCCCCTCCAACCGAGACTGAATATACGGATAGTGAAGCGAACCCCGAGCCCCCTGAAGAAAAGAGCCTTCGACATCGACTTCTTGCTTGCGACCAGCGGTCTTTCGTCACGGGCTCTGCGTCCGCCGATCTACAAGCTGCTCGTGTAATCAATGCCGTTCGTAAAAATCCAGAGCGGAAGAGGCAGGTGGTGAGTCGTCTGCTCCTCGTCGTCTTCAGAGTTTTAATACTTGTACAAGGAGGACCTCCTTAGCCAGCAAAGACTCCAAGATCCTTCAATGTTAAAATTCCTTTTGGATAGTCCCACGAATGCGATTCTTCGTGAGGATCCCACCATGGATACGCCCATCGATTGACAAATGTTTCTTGATTTCCAGTCGAAGCCACCCTTCATGTCCACTGGGGTCTTTATGGAACGTTTTGCGTTGTACCGTCGGAAAGCGATGCCAGGGCAATGCTTGATGCTTTAAACAAAATCAACGAAGCCTGGAACCAGAACGCTTCCGAAGGTTACGTACGACCCCTCGATGTATGTCTTCACTATATGGTTCCCACTATGGCTTCTGACTCCTCGTTTATAGATATCTCGGCCCCCTTTTGCCAAACCGCATTGGGATATTGTCATCCTTCACCCTCACGCATTACTCCCCGATCACCAACCTCTCGTCATTGCGCAAAATCCGCCATTGTACGTCCAAGGACAGCCCATCCAACCAACTCCGTCATATGATTGGACTTACTGGTTTGCCAACGGCGATCAACTTTGTTCAACCTCGCCACCTCATACACCTCTTGCTCCGTTCGTTGTCAAGGACGTTCGTTCCCACTATGACAAACCTCATTTCTCTTCTCTTGCCATGGTAGTCAATGCGCATTACAAGTTGAACCAATTCATGCGCGACCATGGCTCCTCTGCCACTCGTCGCGTACAGAACTTTGCACAACAAATGTCTGATTTGGTTACCGCAATATTTTTTGTACCTGAGGGATATGGCAGCATAACCTCGCGTCGCCAATCTTCACGGATTTTAGGACGTGCCCATCGCACCGCCATAGCCGCCCCCTCACATCCAGCCTTGACAGCGGACTTATTATCGGCCCCGCGCCAGGGACAGAATCCCGGTGAAGGCGGAACGGAGGGCAGCTCAGACCTGCGTGACAATGGTCCCAATGTGGCGGAGCCTCCTGAGACCCCCGACACGGATGGCTTGACTCCATCTGAGTTTCGACTGCTTGCGGATCGGGCAAAGGATCCGTTCCTTGATTCCAAGGAGCGTGCTGGCGCTGCCGTGATGATGATATTTGGAACTCATCGTGAGTGCAAACTGCTTGACTGGTCACTCTCTGACCCTAAGCTACTTACTGTAGGGTATGAAGATCCTTTGGTAGGTGTCCCAGCAATATGTGGGTAATATGCTATAGGCTACGTGATAAACCAATTTGAAGATGAACTGTAATCCTGGGTCGAGTTATACTCCTATGCCAGTTTTTACCAAGCAATGTGATGCATAATTGAAGCGACTTAATTTTTTCTTCCTCTCCCTTGATATATCAGAAATTTTTAACACTTCTAAGTTTAGCTTGAACTGCGGAAAGGCTGGACTTCAAGCGGAATTACTAGTGCGAGACTTCCCACCTCGACATATGCCCGGACTTCGACTCTAAACCCTTCGAACTCATGCGCGACCTCCTGCGCAACACGGGACTCACAAACGAGCAAGCCATCGACTCGCTGCGGGAAGCCTGGGTGACACGCAACAATCAGTTACGAGACCGGTGGACGCAGGAAGCGGGAGCGAGGCAGGCGGCAGCAGAGGCCGCCGCCCGGCAACTACAGGAGCAACAGCAACTAGCGGAACAGCAGAGGCGTCAAGAAGAACAACGACAGCAGCAGGCGCAACAAGCGCAACCACGGCCGCAGAACAACCACGAGGGGAACGAGCAGCAGCAGCAGCAGGAACAGGATATGGAGGAAGAGAGGCCGGACCGAGAGAGACATGCGAAGGCCAAGTTGAGGACGTTCGACCCCAACCTATCGGTTGCAAGCGTAATTGTTCCGCGACCTTCATCGTACGCTCTGAACAAGCTCGCTGACTTCGAGTACTGTGAATTATGGTACTTCACACAGGAAGGCTGCGAGGATACGCAGCGCTCCCAGCGCTCCGAGGCCGACGACGCCTTCGGCATGGCTAGAGTGGGCGAGATGGTCATTCCTCGTCTCCGCATCTTCGGCCTCTGTTTTGCGCAAAGACTTCGACACTGCGAAGTTCAAACTTGGGCAGTTCGCAGGGACCGGATTCACCAATTGCGTATCGCCCTGTTCGTCAGACCAGGAATGTTGGCAGGGGGATGATAGCGCGTATGGAAGGGATGAAACTCCACATCACGACGGAGATCGTTTTACCTCCCCTTCGATCTCTCTGTCTCTTCATCAATCCCGACCTCGCCACTGCCACAACAGTATCTACCACCGCCTTCGCTTCGACCTCCTTCTCCACCCCGTCATCCAGCCGAAAACCTTTCCCTTCGCCCACTCTACCTCCTACTCGCTGTTCGAGCTAAATCCTTTCTTCCGACGATATCGACGTCGAAGTCTTCCCATCATTGCTGCCTCTTCCCTCGCCTATCGGTATGGTTTCTCTCTCCTCTCCGAGAAAGGCGGCACTACCGAGGTCTGGCGTGGTCGATATGGTCGGGTTCGACAAGCATAAACCGTGGGGCCTGTATACCCATCGCCACTTCAGGTGGACGAGGAAGGGGAGGAAGTGAGCTAGCGGAGGGCGTCTTGCATGATGCCTCGATCCCTCAAAACCATAAAGCGGCCGGACAAGTTTACATTGCGCTATCAGATGCTATTGGAGTGGAGTGGATTAGCTTGAGGTGGAGGAAGCAGAGAGCAAGAGTTCGCGTTCGTGGTGGGGGAAGGAGCGAGAAGGCAAATGTAACTGCCGAGTACCGGGTAATGACACGAGGCTCATCGACACCCTCTTCCTCGAGCCGGCTGGCATGCAGGATCTCCCGAACTGCACTACCCTCCCCTCCCCTCCTGTAACCCAAACCTCGAATTACGGAGTCGGGATCTCTCCCCTGTCCAGATGTCTTTCGTCAAAACCTAACCCTAGGATAGGGGTAGCATTGCCACCTTCATCCACATTTATCTATGCTGGCCTTTATCTCAGCTCCCGGCCCTAATGAGGGTAGGGAGAGGAGCAAGGGTGAGGGCGTCATCGATTCGCTGGCGTTGTCCGCGGTACTTCATTCCCGACCTGGACAACGCACGGCGAGTACATAGACACGAACACAAATTCGAATAAGAGTGCCGATTCAATTTCTTCTTCGGCGGGGATTGTCTCGCCCAATCTCATCATCGTCGGTTTGTGCTTGTGCTCTTTCGTCGCCGATATCCGCATCAGCACCGCTGTGGAGATGTAGGATCTGTGGTGGGATTGGATGTTACGATGGCGAGACCTCCGGCTCCTGTGTCGCTGGCGCCTACTGGGCTCGCTCTCGAGAAGAGTAGCATCACGGTGACGGCCTGAGATTAGAGTCGAGGGTTGGGATTAAGACTGGGACTGTGGGTGTGGCGAAGAGGTGTGTCTCTATTCTCGTTCTCTGTCAACTCGTTCCCTCATCTACCCTTCCACGGCTCCGCTATTAGCCATTCCGATCTATCGGCTCACCCTCAAGCTGACCGCAACGATCCTGAAAGGGATGGGGCATCGCATCACCACGGATACCATTTCACCGCCTCTTCATTCAACGTCTCCCTTATCAGCGACACACCAACCTCAACAACCACCTCTGCTTCTACTCTGTCGTCCTCTGAAATCCTTTCCTTTCCTCCACGCTATAGTACTGCCTCCTACTTTGCCAGACGAGCCAAGCATGGTTCTTCCTGAGCCCAATCTCGACATCGACCTCATCCCTCCCTTGCTACCTCACCCCACAAAGCCTGTCGGTCTCAGTTTGTCCAGCCTGTCCAGGGATAACTGCACTGTCGTGTTTGATGGTCTGGGTATCGTTGAGCTCAACAAGCCTAGAGCCGTGTGGCCCTATTGCTCCCTCGGACGAGGAGGAGCTGGACAAGGTGTCTCCGGGGACGTTGTATGCGTGGATGAAGGACCCTGTGCACGTGCATGTGCCGAGCTCGATACCTGAGAGTGAAGAAGAAGAATACGACGATGGTGATATAGCGGAGTTCGAGAGTTCTTTGGCGGCAGAACACATGAGCGGGTATCGACGAGCCCCGAATGGCGTTACCAGATATTTGCAGTATCTTTTGTCGTCTCGACGGATCCCCCCCACTCAGAGAACAGTTTTATCACTATGAACCACTCGTCTCTACCAATCCTAGCCTAACCCTAGCAGCTCCTAATAACCAAGGTCGTCATTCCATCGCCAGAGCAGATGCGATAGCCAAGCCTCTCGCTCTTGCTGCAAAATTTATTGCTTACAGTTTACTTATTTCATAAGTTGCTTTATTACCTTACGATCATTAATCTACTTAAGTGGCTTATAATGAACTTAGGTATGGATGGCCTAAGAGCGATATAAGGATTTATTTCCCCTTATGTTGCTTATTTTGCTTAACTCCCAAGTTAAGAAGAAAAAGTACGGTTAAGTTTGGGCTAAGTCCGGCTAAGAAAATTTGAGTTTTCCCGATGGAGAGTGAGAGCGAGGGGGAAAGAGGACTCGCCGAAACAGTAGGGGTGCTACGGCCCAAGGAACAGAGGACAGCAATGCAGAGGCGATCACAGGAACAGGAGTGGAGATCATAGACAAGGGGACTGAAAGAACTGATGAGAGCAAAGAAGACGATATAACGGGATAGTTGAGGACGCCTCCGGTGATGGCTGAGAGAGGCACGACTAGCGACAAGGATCCCGGTCAAACCCAAGTCAAACCTTGCCCCGAAGATGTCATCGATTCATTGGTGCTGAGGCAGTCGAAGTTGACGCTCTCATTCACATTAAACGTGATCACAACGCGGGCCACTCTGAAGCGTGACAGGCAGGAAAAAAAAAGGCCCAGCTGCTGAACCATTTGAGGTCAGCGGACCACGTCAGCGACAGATGCCAGCTGGAAAAGAGATCATACCCTTGACAGAACACCGGCAAGGGTTCCTGGAATGGTTGGAAAAACTGCTCGACTACCTTAATAAAAGATGGGGAATGGGGGATGAGGATTCGAAATGGTAGGAGTAGTGCGTGGATATTTGGCTGCAGCTGGAGAAAGATCAGGGTTGCTACGATGCAACATTGGTAAGTTACGAAGACGATAACAACGGGAATGAAGCTCACATCAATTCAAGGTTCGTATTTCCGATACCAAACTGCGCCCTGGTGACTCCTTAGTACTTAGTCGTTGGTTGGCAACACGAAAATTTAACGCCATACCCGGTGTGGACTCCACTTTTCCAAATCAACGGATTTCATGGTGGAACGCGTTGTAATCAAAATGTCGGGAGGCAAAAAAGAGCGGTGAGCTGCCGCTTGCGATTGGGGAATAAGAATCTCGCGCTTTGCCAGGTTTCGGAAGGGAAGTCCAACCGGTGTTGTGACGACCTATCGGTTTAAAGTGGTGGAGGGACGTTGATAATCCACGTTGGATAGAGGCAGTAAAGGACGTCAAGTCGTGTCTAAAGAAAGCTTTGGGCGGGGGAACCAGGGAGAGAATGGCAGCTGGTCCAAGGTCGAGGCGGAAAGGGGTATAAAGGGGATCGTTCGGAAGGAGCATATTATTCACAAAATGGTTTTTCGGTACAAGGTTCCTGTGATTGGCTGTGCATAGTTACAATGATTCGTATCTGGATTCGTACCTTTACAATCTATGTAGTGGATTCGTCTTCAGTGTCGTTTACGGGTTCTAGGGGTCCAGTCAGGATCGGATAAGCGGGAATCGACCTCGGTGCTCTCTGTGTCCTCGGTGTCGTATTCTTCGTCCTCATCCTCAGCTCCCACACCCACCCCCTCCACTTCCTCACCTCTATGTCCTTCACTCACAGAACCGACAAGAGTCGCGTCTTCTTCCTCTTTCTTAATGTCCGCATCGCCACCCCCGCTCCCGCTAGCCATTGGAGGCGGAGTAGCCGGCGTAGTTCCAGAGTGACGGAGGATATTCAGTGGATCCGGAGTAGAGCCACCCGGTGGCTAAAATCCATGATCTGATTGTTCTATAACCGTCAACCCAGGTAAAGGGTTAGAGAAAGGACGACATACCTCGCTGACTCGAGGCGGGATTGGACGATAACGGGATAGTTCAATGGCCCAACGGGTTACGTTCGTCCCAGTGAACCCAGAAACATTGGATCTTTGGCGAATACGGCGGATGACCTCAGTACGACGCTGGTCACCGGTCAATCCGCCGAAGCCCATCTCCACCCTCTCGAAATATAAGTAAAGAATGCGGTCCCGAAGAGCGTGCACCTACAATGCATCCTGATCTTCGTCATAGGTATTTAGTAGTGCATTAACGAGTTTGTTCATAGCAGCCTGCGCATACAATTAAGCGCAGAAACTGAAGAGGATGGATGAGATGGTACTTCATCATTTATAGACTATGCATGATAATGCAGTATATCAGCTTAGCAGAACAACGAGACAAAAATGTGTGATCACCATTTTCTTGTGGAAGGAAAGTAGGACGTCAGATCGCGTGAGACATGAGCCCCAGTGAAAAGTCGGTCGGGCGGAATCAAGCCCGATTGAGCCAAATAAGTCCCAATCGAGCCAAAATGGTCGCAAACGATATCAGGTTTTGGGCCCCGTTTCGAACCGGGAAAATGGGCCGGGCGAGTGAGGCCACGACTACCCCCTGTGAAAGTCTAAGGGAGGGATGGTGGGTGAGCAAATTTGCGCGAAGGAGAGAAAGAATGTCTCACCACGCTGCCAGTGAGCCCCACAAAAGGAAACTCGTGAGCACGCGTGGTGACTAATGAATTTCGTGAGGCGCGCAAGCCTTATCTATGCTTAGGCTAGCCGTTCACAAGCTCACGTAGCCTTAGCTGTCAATAAGGCTAACGCTCTCGTAAATTACTTCAAAGAGAGAATAAATAATAGAAGAAATAGAGTATTAAGAAAGAGTGAGTTGTTGTTTGGCGAGAGGCCCGGAGTATCGAACCTCTGTACAAAGGGCGTCGCGGCCTGGGCCGTCGAACCTGGTGCAGGTTTTGGGCCCCGTTTCGAACCGGGAAAATGGGCCGGGCGAGTGAGGCCACGACTACCCGAATGGAGCATGGCTCTACCGTCGGGTGAACGAGCTTCCCCAATGGAGGCATGTGACAAGAGATAATATGGATTAAATTGGCGCAGCCGAGGCATTGGTGCAAAAGCGGGTATGGATTTTTGGGAGAGAGGGAATCCAATCGATGGTCGCGAAAAGAGTGACCCTTGCTGCAGATAAGGCACTGTCGAAGAGAATATGTCGTCGCAGCCAGGTAGATGAGCTCAAAATTGTCCGTCGCAAGGTGACGCTTGCTGCTGTTGAAGAGGATATCTCGTCGGAGCCAGGTAGGTGAGCTCAAAATTGTCCGTCGCAAAGTGACGCTTGCTGCAGATAAGAGGGTATCTCGTCGGAGCCAGGGTAGGTGATCTCAAAATTGTCCGACGCGAAGAGAAAACGATGCTCTGTGTATGGAAAGTGGGATATGGCTGGTGCAAAGGAGTCGAAGGGCGGACAGTAGATTCGCCGAAGCTTTGCGTGGAGGGCGATGGAGTAGTAGAAGGCAGTGGCTGCGTGTAATGACTGGGGCGACTCGTTCGCATGGAGGGAATGTGTGCTTCCATGAGAATGGGCAAAGGCATCGCGCAGGGCGGCCCAGGTTAGAAGCGACCGGGAGAGAGGCGGCACCGGGAGAAATGGGTGAGGCGTCTGGAAGTGCTTCCATGAGAATGGGCAAAGGCGTCGCGCAGGGCGGCCCAGGTTAGAAGTGACTGGGAGAGAGGCATCGTCGCGCTGGGCGGCCCAGGTTAGAAGCGACCGGGAGAGAGGCGGCACCGGGAGAAATGGGTGAGGCGTCTGGAAACGGGGCCTGCACCAATGGTGGAGCCGCGTAGGAGAGCCGAGCATCGCTGATTGAATCACTGGAATTTAGCGAGCAGAGAAGACGGCTCAGTGGTGTAGGGGAGATAGCATGGAGGTTGTTGGCAGGAAGTAGTAAGAGTTGCCAGGCGATGCAAGGTAACAAAAGGTGAAACATGGCATCAGTTGAATTGCTGCATAGATGAATTGTACGCTAGGTAATGTGCTCTATGAGCTCAAGACCGTCGTTGAACATGTTCAGGTCAAAGTGGGCGGTGCTGTCGTGCCGCAGAAATATGGAGAAGTTGAGGGTGGATAGAAATATTGCATCAGTTGAATTGCTGCATTGATGAATTGGATGCCAGGTAAGGTGTGATGTCGAGAGACGAGAGGAGGAGCCCTCGAAAGACGAGAGGACGAGCTTCCGACAGATGAGATGAGACGAGAGGGTGGAGAGAAGAGGATAGAGAAGATGGGACAAGAGGATGAGTTCTGGAGAGGAGAGGATGGGCTCTTAAAGGAGCCCATTGAGAAACAAGAGGAAGAGGATGAGTTCTCGAAAGATGGCTTGGAAGAGGGTGAGTTTACGAGATGAGTACTCTCGAGAGACAAGAGATGAGTTCTCGAGGGAGAACTGAGAAATGAGATGAGAATTGAGAGATGATACCACGTCTCGAGAGAAAACTGAGAGATGAGATGACATCTCGAGAGAGAACAGAAGATGAGTTCTCGAGAGAAAACCGAGAGATGAGATGAGTTCTCTCTCGAGAGACGAGGTTATGAGAGACAAGATTATGAATTCTCGAGAGAGTCGAGATGAGTGCTCTCAATGATCGCACTCAAAAGACGAGATGATGAGTTCTCGAGAGGAGAACGAGAGATGAGATGGGTCCTCGAGGGAATTATAAATCCACGTCTGACCCATTGCAACTTGCGCATATGTTATTGTAAGTGCATAATGAGACGACTCAACGTTGCGAGGATGAGAGGGTGACTTTTGAGAGAGGAGAATAAAATTTGTATGTTGCAAGAGATGAGAGGGTGACTTTCGAGAGAAGAGAATAGACTCGTCTCGTCGTCGTGAGAGACAAGAGGGTGACTTAAGAGAAGAGAGGATTGTTGATATGATGAATATAGAGATGAGACAACTCAACGTTGTGAGAGGTGAAAGGGTGACTATCGAGAAGAGAGAATAAAATTTGTGGACCGAGAGATGAGAAGGGTCCTCGAGGGGATTATAAATCCATGTCTGACCCATTGCAACTTGCGTCTATGTTATCGTGAGTGCATAAGAGATGAGATCGAGGACCATAAATCCACATCTGACCCATTGCAACTTGCGCCTATGTTATCGTAAGTGCATAAGAGATGAGACGACTCAACGTTGCGAGGATGAGAGAGATGGGTCCTCGAGGGGATTATAAATCCACGTCTGACCCATTGCAACTTGCGCATATGTTATCGTAAGTGCATAAGAAATGAGACGACTCGACGTTGCGAGGATGAGAGAGTGACCTTCGAGAGAAGAGAATAAAATTTGTATGTTGCAAGAGATGAGAGGATGACTTTCGAGAGAAGAGAATAGACTCGTCTCGTCGTCGTGAGAGATAAGAGGGTGACTTAAGAGAAGAGAGGATTGTCGATATGATGAATATAGAGATGAGACGTGAGAGGTGAAAGGATGACTATCGAGAGGAGAGAATAAAATTTGGATGAGATGGGTCCTCAAGGGGATTATAAATCCACGTCTGACCCATCGCAACTTGCACATACGTTATTGTAAGTGCATAAGAGATGAGACAACTCAAGATTGCGAGGATGAGAGGGTGCCTTTCGAGAGAAGAGAATAAAACTTTGTATGATGCAAGAAACGAGAGGATGACATTCGAGAGAAGAGAATAGACTCATCTCGTCGTCGTGAGAGACGAGAGGGTGAGTTGTGAGAGGCGAAAGGGTGTTTTACAAGAAACGAGAGGACGAGTTTCGAGAGAAGAGGATAGCCTCATCTCGTCGTCGTCTCGTCGTCGTGAGGATGACTTTCAAGATAAGAGAGGATTGCTGATACAATGAATATGGAAATAAGACAACTCAACGTTGCGAGAGACGAGAGGGGCGAAAGACGAGAGGGTGACTTTCAAGAGAAGATGATAAAATTTGTGAGAGAAGAGAAGGATGAACGTCGAGATGAGGCAATCCTATAACGTGAGAGAAGATAAAATGAGCCCGAGAGAAGAGAACTCCAGAGAAAAGAATCTGGCAAAAAGCTCTGCAAAGATAGTAGAGGTAGGTGAAATGCATAAAGGTGAAGATTGTTGATATGATGAGTGTAGAGATGAGGCGACTCGACATTGCAAGGGATGGGAGAATGCCTCTCGAGAGACGAGAGAAGAGATTTTGACTCTCGGAGAGACGAGAGTAGAGATTTTGACTCTCGAGGAGACGAGAGAATGCCTCTCGAGAGACGAGAGAAGAGATTGACTCTCGAGAGACGAGAGAAGAGATTTTGACTCTCGAGAAATGAGAGGAAAGATTGCCCCTCGATAGATGATGACTCTCGAGAGACGAGAGACGAGATTGAGATTGAGATTGACTCTCGAGATACGAGAGACGAGATTGAGATTGAGATTGACTCTCGAGATACGAGAGACGAGAATGAGATTGAGATTGACTCTCGAGAAACGAGAGACGAGATTGAGATTGAGATTGACTCTCGAGATACGAGAGACGAGATTGAGACTGAGATTGACTCTCGAGATACGAGAGACGAGAATGAGATTGAGATTGACTCTCGAGAAACGAGAGACAAGATTGAGATTGAGATTGACTCTCGAGAGACGAGAGATGAGAGAAGAGACTGACTCTCGAGAGACAAGAGACGAGAGAAGAGACTGACTCTCGAGAGACGAGAGATGAGAGAAGAGATTGACTCTCGAGAGACGAGAGACGTGATTGACCCTCGAGAGACGTGAGACGAGATGATGACTCTTGAGAGATGAGAGAAGAGATGGTGACTCTCAGAGAGGGGAGTGTGAGCTCGAGAGAAGAGAGGGTGACTCGATGATGTGTACAACCTCCGCTAATGAGAAGGGACCAGATACGTTCGTTTTGGTAAGGTGGCCCTCAAAGGCTTCCACATTGTTGGGTGTCACGATACGAAGCAAAAGGAGAACAAGGTCGGAATGAATGAGACTTGAGAAATCTTTAATCCAGGAAATTTCAGGTTTAGACGGAGCCATCGAAGACTCGTGGAGCTATGTTCGAGGCCCGCGAGCTGACCTCCGCAAAGTGAGCGAGGTGGAGGCGTTATCATGATATCCAGTTTGAGTTCGGAAGGATACCAATCGGACAGGTATGCTCGAAGTTATCGAGTTATCCAAAGGAGTCTCGGTGCTTCTTGAACTCCGTGGCGAAAGAGACCTTTAGAGTTGATGGGTAGAGGAGTTAAGCGCTCGTGCCATGAAGAAGTCTCGTCCGCCTGAAGACGAAGAAATTTGTCCAAAACCATTTGCCTGTCCAGCTCAGCAACTTTCTTCGAGCGAGCGCGCTCCGCCCAATAGGTCTGGCAAGAGCCACTGGCAAGGGACTCAATGTTTCGCATAATAGGGAAGAAGAACTGCAGGTATGGAGAAGGCCAGCATGAGCGAGCTGAGCGGACAGTATAATGAGCAAATTTGCGCGAAGGAGAGAAAGAATGTCTCACCACGCTGCCAGTGAGCCCCACAAAAGGAAACTCGTGAGCACGCGTGGTGACTAATGAATTTCGTGAGGCGCGCAAGCCTTATCTATGCTTAGGCTAGCCGTTCACAAGCTCACGTAGCCTTAGCTGTCAAAACGATATCAGCAACACCTTCCAACCACCTTTGACGACGTCATGCGACCATTGACCTTCTTTCTCTCGACTTCTCGAAATCGGGCTCTTATGCTTCTACGAATCTGGTCTTCTTGACTGTGGCTCTACCTGAGATCGA
The DNA here is from genome assembly GCA_013368375.1 of Tricholomella constricta. Lineage (NCBI taxonomy): Eukaryota > Fungi > Basidiomycota > Agaricomycetes > Agaricales > Lyophyllaceae > Tricholomella > Tricholomella constricta. The sequence continues at coordinate 139,197 of JAACJP010000049.1, forward strand.
CGACGTAGACAAGCTCCTTTGTATTCTACTAGGCCGTGCAATTTATTTCCTTTGTCCTCCCACAACTGCGCGTCGCTTTCTGCCAGATTTCTTATACCATTCACTTCTACTCATGGCGCGAGGACCCTGCAAGAAGAAGGTATATGAATGTAGCTGCCCGCGATACTGCAAAACGCTACGCGTCGTACCGAAATCGACTTATTTTCGACATGTCGAGCAACAGCGCCTCGACGCGGCTGCAGCCCCAGCACTACCAGCGATCCACATTCCGGACAACACTCCCCGTACGCCAGACCGTACAGTTACCAATCGACTTAACGAGGACCGTGTCGACGATGTTCACGAACCCGAACAGCCTGCGCCGCGCGACGTACCAATACCACCCGTATTTTTCTTTTCCTTTTTTCGAGAACTGAGCTCAATCTCATTTACGATATAGGTACAACAACACGGCTTTCCAGATCCGGGAAGTCTCGTTACAGAACAGGACATACAGCAAGAAGATAGACCTCATGTGGACGATAACGACGAGGATCCCGCCACTGCTTACAGCCGCATTGAGGATGTTCGAACTGCGCAGCGATTTATTGAGGCCCTTCGGAATGCGACCGTTTACAATGGAGACTTGTCCCCTGACGCTGTTGCGGCACTACTGAATCCACCAGAGAACTCTCTCGAGCTCGACGCAGAAGATGACGACGATCTTTTGATGTGCCTCCGTCTCTTTCTGGGTGGTACCAATTCTGCGAGACTGTATGATGCATCGATTGAGGCTTTCCGTATACGACATCCGGAGGACGGCTATCTCTCATATGACCAGCTCAAACGCAAGATTGCGAACCTTACGGGCATCACCCCGATCATCAAGGACATGTGTCCGCAGTCTTGTCTCGCGTACATGGGCCCCTTCCAGGAAAATCTCGAATGTCACCGCTGTGGCGAGACGCGTTTTGATGCAGCCGGCAAATCTAGGCAACAGTTTTACACGATTTCTCTTGGCCCAGCCATACAGGCACTCAAGCGGCATTACAAAACTGCTGCCGAGATGGATTACTTTTGGACGCGAGCTACAGAACTTCTTGAGGAGCAGCGGCGCAACGGCGTCATCGAACTCATTGATGACATACCCTGTGGAACTGACGTGCTCGAGGCGGTTCATCTAGGCAACATTACGGAACACGACACCGTTCTCATGTTATCCTTTGACGGCGCGCAGATTTATCGCAACAAACAGTCTGATTGCTGGATGTATGTCTGGATCATCGTGTCCTTTTCTCCCGTGCTTCGATATCTCAAGAGATATGTCATCCCTGGCGGAACCATGCCGGGACCCAACAAAATTAAAATTGTCGAATCTTTCTTGTACACTGGAATGCACCATGTTGCTGCACTCAACAAGGAAGGCGGACTGACTGTCTGGGATGCCTCTCGCGAGAAGACGGTCAAATCGAAGCTCTATATCATTCTCGCGACGGCTGATGGACCTGGCATGGTATATCTGAACGGACTTGTTGGACACTCGGGGAAATTTGGCTGTCGACTCTGGTGCAAACTTTCCGGACGCCATAAACCTGGAGCACCGATGTACTATCCCATGCTCTCCAAGCCCGACAATTATCACGTTGCTGGATGTGATCACGATGACATTCCGCCCCACATCGTTCGACCTATTGACAAATCCCGTTACTTATTTTGTCTTAACCGCGTCATTAACGCCCGAAACCAGACCGACTACGAATTTTTGCGCCGCGAAACTGGAATATGCAAGCCGAGCATCTTCAGTGGTCTTGCCAACGGTACCTATCTTGGCATTCCTAACATGTTTCCTGGCGACATCATGCATCTAATTCTCAACTTGGCTGATCTTCTTGTGAATCTCTGGCGTGGAAAACTCGAATGTTCAAAGACCTCAGACTCGACGACAACGTGGCCTTGGGCAGTTCTACAGGGAGAGCGGTGGAAAATTCATGGTCGAGATGTCGCTCAATGCACGCCATATCTCCCTGGCTCCTTTGATCGGCCACCACGCAACCCTGCTGAGAAAATTCACAGTGGCTACATGGCTTGGGAGTTCCTCTTATACATCTTTGGAATCGGCCCTGGGCTATTTTACGGCCTTCTTCCTAACCAATTCTGGTGTTCATATTGTAAGCTGGTCGCAGCTGTGCGCATCATCTATCAGCGGCGTATACGGACGCGGGATCAGTTATGTCTGGCTCATCAATATCTTATTGAATTTGTTGCCGAGTTCGAAGCTCTATATGTACAGCGCAGAGCCGACCGCATCCACTTTGTGCGTCCGATTGTCCATGTTCTCACACATCTGGCGCTCGAAGTTCTTCGTGTCGGTCCTGGGATAGCTTCTTCTCAATGGACTATGGAACGACAGATTGGCAGCCTTACTGGAGAAATAAAGCAAGACTCGACGCCGTATGCAAACCTCTCTCGACGAACAGTCAAACGAGCAGAAGTGATATGCTTGAAGGCTTTGTTTCCAAAACTCGATCGGGAGTCACAGAAGGAAGCAAAACTACCTCGCGGCAGCGTTCCAAGTTCTATTTATAGAACTTGGTCTTATACCTCCAAGAGCGCACTGTGGGAAAATGTTGGATCAATTTTGATAATCAGTGATGATGTTTGGTTCTATATTCTGATGCTATCAATGATTACTCCTTCAGGTCAGGCATGCCATTGGACGGAAGGTATTTAGTATTTAGTACTGTGAAAATGAAAATGAAAATGAAAATTGATGTGTATTTAATCGACTACGTTACATAAGTAACTCAGGTGGGAACGACTCTGGGCATCTGATCACGTGTTCGTCCGATTGCTCGGGCGAACATGTGACTATTGTATGGTTCATTCACTGCATTCAGATCCATTACAAGTCTTGTGTAAATACGTTCGGTGGCCTGTGCCGAACGCTGAGCGCCCTTGATCCAGTTGGACGACTGTTGGTAGAAGTAATTAGATGTGTCGCATAAAATTTCAGCGATGAAGACGAACAACACAGACAAGGACGTAGTACTGTACTGGGCTATCATCAGGATTGCTTTGCGCATCAAATTAGCGTCTCGCGCTGAACAGAGTTGGGTGCCGCTGTTGAAAGACATGGAGACATACAATGTTCCATTGCACTGTGGACATAAGTATCAGTATAAGTGTCGAAGCGTTCAAGCCTGAAGGCTTTGAAACGCCGCTGACATGCGCGTCCGACACTCTTCTGCATCGCTGCTTCTTGCATCCATATCTCTCAAGCGCACAAGGTAAGCATTCTATTCTATTATAATTTTTGTTTGACTACTCAGTGCCACCACTATACAGCTGTAACGACACGATCTGTGTATTGAACACTGTATATATCGCGCATCCTAAGTAGTAGTGGAGAAACACTTTCAACATCCGATGGATAGCTTGCGTTAAACAGACACAAACTCAGCAGTGCGTTCACTCTGTTTCTTTACACCTACTTCCTTCATGGGTTATATTCTTGTATCGACGGCTTGACCACACTCTTCGACGCATCCTCGAGGCTTTGACACCATGGACAGTCGACACGGCGGCGCGACACTGTGAACCCTCCAAGCACCAAGGCCGCCTTCGTTACCATGCAGCCGCGTCGATGCTGTATATTCTCCTTACGTGAACTTCACTGCTCATGCAGGTAAGTTTAAGCTTTTCCACGTTCATGTTACATCTAATGGCCTCTTTTCCTCTTCACTTCTCAATCTATTCCAATCTCCTGACAGCGACCACGCGCCTTCGGGGCACACAATATAAAAAGATGGGCAGTAGGCTCGGACACTCAAGGTACGGTGACTCTATCTTCACCTCTGACCCGCCAGTCAGCCCAAAAAACAAGTGATATACTGTGGTCCGAGATGAAACAGCCCAAACGCATCATGAGAACGACGCGTAGGTATGCCTTCTTTATTGGGTCTCGTTTCTAACTTCCCAGCGCCCACTGCATTCGAGAGGCACGCCCGATTTCCACCCTAGCATCCTCTTCACGCAGGAGTTGATTACCGGGATCGTATAATGGGCGAGGATCCACGCTAGAGTGCGTAAATGTACGCGTCTGCTTATGGTGCGCTCTCACCCACCATGACCACTGAGATAGAAGCCCTCAGTGTTTTCATCCTCTGTAGAATACGGGTGGCCAGCGCTGCGAATATCACCGATAAGGCATTTACCAGGCCTGTGAGCTTGTTGTGTCATAGAGCGAACAAGTATCGGAGTCCATATTGCCCAAGTCAGCGCATGGAGGTTTCGTGATGCCATTTCGTCAGTGTCCGCGCTTCACTCCTCCTCGATGTTGAATTCCAGCTCATTGCAGACCTTTCTTTTCATATTCGGTTCAGTGTTTCGAGTTGAAAAACATAACTTAAACCAGCAACGAGTTGGAATTGGTAACGGACTACGTTACAACAACAGTGCGTGATTGTCACATCATCTCCACCCACTCCCGTCAACGACACTTAGCACGCCGGGCAGTACTCAGGCTACTCCTGGGACACGAATGGTAGACCCACCGCTCGCAGTGGCTGCATCCGCTGCAGATACGACTCTGATTTATGCATACAGTAATATGATCATCTTTATTAACGTATGCCAGGTTGCGCTTTCGCCGAATTTTTCGAAAAAGACTTTCGCCAAGCTCCCAATTGCGAGCTGAAAGACACTCTTACAGAGGTTCTCCGGGAGCTTATCAAAACGGAGCTTGCGCCTTTGAATACTCGATAAACGATAGAATGGGGAAGGTCTGGCGCATCAATGCCTTTGTGAGTAGTCCCGAACTTGGATCGTCTGAATATTGAACACACTTGTCTTTCAGAATACTAACCGGTTACAAAGTACTGATGACGCCTTACTACCCTTTCCTGATAGTAGTGATCCCATCCCGTGAGTCCCAAGCCCATACATGTGTCCGCCTGGAACAGCTGATCTCTTGATCAGCACAGTCGTCTTTGACGTGATACAGAAAGGTTCGCGAGCTCTCGAAGGACCAATGCATGATGCACTTTTAGAAATATTACGGTTGTGCCGACCTCTCGCAGGTGAATATTGTTGGCCCGGTGGTTATTCTCATCGCTTACATCATTAGTCGCACGTGACTTCCAATTCCTTTTGCTTCCGTTTTTGCGTCCGCATCCTCAGCCGTCTTTCTTCATTACTACGACGCTGAGGATGTAAGTCATACCTACAGTCACTATTACCTTCCTTTTTACTGATAGACTTGTAGTTCTACTTGTCTTGTTCTAGGTATATAAAATGACAGCCGTCTTTCTTCATTACTACGACGCTGAGGATTTCTACTTGTCTTGTTCTAGTTCCAGGCCATCAGGTTATGGGCCCCGCCTAGGAATTAGACTCAATTCAATTGCCTCGTTCCCAGGGACCTCGGCGATTCATTTTCGATTGTACAGATTTACCTTTTTACCGCATATAGTCACCCCGATTCATCACGATCGGGTGTTATACTCCGCGATTATGGCCAACTACCCAACGCGCGGCCGAGGGTCTGCTCAACTGGGTCACCCCACTATCCTCGGACCCCGTTCATTCATTCCCCGGCGTGTTCTCTCGAACCCGACACGCCCATCCGCAACTCAACGCGGACCCCTTCCAGGACCGATTTTACTCGACCCGCCCTTGCCCCAGTCGTTCGCCGTTTCCTCGGCCCCCGTTTCCCCATTTTTTACTACCCAGAATATACCTTCTTCTTCACCACAGCATCATACTGTTCATATTCCGGCCTCTTGGTCGCAGGCTCCGTTTCCGGTTCCTACCATTTCCCAACAAGACTTAACTCAAGTTCCTCCTTATTCTAGTCCGGATACTATTTTTCCACTACCTCAAGTTTTGCATGCACCACTTCTTCCCCCCCACCTCCCCCCGCTTCGTCGATAGGACTCTCATATGTTTCTTCGGCTCACTTACCGATCGTTCAAAATCACTTTCCGACTCCCGTACGTTCCCCTTCGGTTCACACTCTTCCTCCTACGCGTCATAGTTTCTCGCCTTCCATTTCACATGCGTCTCTTCATCGTCCTGTCGACCCCGTCGCCCCCGTACCTCTCCGTCCAATACTTTTTGATAATATTAATCGTACTGTTTCTCCTTCCCTTCACTCCCCTCTTGCTCCTGCTCCGCCTTATTTTCAACATCAGTATAATCCTGTTCCGAATCCTTCACCCCAACCGAATCGCTCTCCTGCTCATTCTGGATCTACGTTTCGATCGCTTTCTGCCTCCTCCCTGCTTTTACCTTTTCGTCCTGCTTCGGCCCCTCGTCTTTCACCTCTATCACCATCACTTCGTCTTCAACAGTTACCTCGTTCCCTCCCTGCTTCCCCTACTGTTCCTCCTCTTGTTTCTCTTGCTCCTTCTCCCGCTGCTATCCAGTCTACTCGTCTCGTTTCTACCTACACAAAACCCGACTTTCCAAATTTATCTAATTTATCTAGTATACCTCTTCTCACTTCGGCGAACGACTGGATGAAGTGGCACTCGGCGGTCCTCCAGGTCATCGAGGCAACGGGACTTTATGATCATATCATTGATGTCCTTCCTGCCGACTTCATACTCGATCCTACTGCTTATCCTTCTCTACCTCCCCAAATCGACCGCGCACATTATACTCCCGAGGAACTCGATCTATACAAGGCATGGTGGACCCAGGACGACGTCGTCTCTTTCGTCTTACTTGGTAAACTCGGTCCGATCCCCCTTTCCTTGATTCCTCCAAAACGTGATGCTTGGGGTAATCCTCAACGCACTGCCCGCGATATTCTCCGTCTCTTGCGCACCAAATATGGAGTTTATGACGCTGGTTCAGCTGCGGTCGTCCGAGAGTCGGTGCTTGCCAAGAAGGTCATTGGGAACGATGTTACTTCCTATGTCGACGCATGGAGAAAGGCCGTCCTTCAGGTCGAGGGATCTCACTGGGATTTCTCGTCTTACGAGAAAGTCCAACGCTTTGCTGACGGTTTACCTCGCACGTTTGAGTACGAACCGCTTCGCGTCATGATTCAGGAAGGCTTCAATTCGAATCCGCCTCATGGTGTTATTTCTTTTCATGATGCATCTCAGGCTGCTCTCAATGTTGAGCTCGCGAGTCGTCGACTCTCCTCCGTCCACCCTTCCGCTCCTCGTCGATCCCAGGCATCTTCTTCCTCTGCACCTACTTCTTCTAGCGCGAATACATCTACTCCTACTTCTACCGATCCCCCCGCTGTCCCACCTCAAGCTACGCGTCCTCGTTGTTCGAATTGTGGCGCCATCGGTCATGTTGCTGGAAACTGTTGGGAACCTGGTGGAGGAGATGTCGGAGGCCGAGATCGTTACCTTGCTGCAAACCCCCCTCGTCCTCGCGCCCATGTTGCTATTGCTTCTGATACTCCACTTGACCCCATCGTAGAGTCTACCGAGCCCGAAATTGAATCGGCCACTGAGCCCATTTCCGCTTATGCATCGCCTGAAGCCTCTCTTTCCGCCGCCCCGGATACTGCCCTATATTTGGAGTTTGCGAACGTCACTAGCCCGGTGGTTCTCGCATCCTTGGCAGATCGTTTCAACGCCATCCTCGATTCTGGCTGTACGGTGCATATAATTCGTGATCGGAAATTTTTCTGGACTTACGACACTACGTTGGCGGTTCCTGTCGGTACTGCAAACTGCGGAACGCTCGAGACTCTGGCGAAAGGCGAAGTTCGATTTCGCATTACCATCGACGGACTTGAACAAATCCTTTCCCTACAAGACTGTCTCCACGCACCAGACGTCCCCATCAACTTACTTTCGGTCGGTTCTATGACGGAGAAAAATGTGCGATTGGTTTTCGAGAAGAACGTCACGTCCATCCACTTCCCGGACAATGTCAACCACGTCCCTACGCATTCCATAAATGCTACTGTCGTTCGTCAGTTGTCTTTTCTCCATCTGGACTTCGTTCTCCCTCCCGAATCTTCGACCCCCAACGATCCTGAATTCTTGATCGCTCTTCCGGCCGTTGAACGACTCGACACTGATCTCTTTTATCGACGCGTTGACCCTACTCCGAACCTCTGGCATCGTCGCTTTGGACACTTGGGTCTAGACGCAACACGAGCTGTTCTTACCAAATCCTTCGCTACTGGCGTCAAGTACGAAGGACCTTTCCTCGATACTCACTGTATCCCATGCTTAATCGGTAAACATCCACAACGACCTTTCGACCATCTTGCACGACGTGCTAACCGTGTGTGTGATCTTTTACACATGGATACCTGCGGCCCATTTCCCGTTCAAACCCCCCACGGCAAGAGTTTCTTCCATACCATTTTGGATGACTACTCGAATTTTGGGTCTACTTCCCTTCTCGCACACAAGGACGAGGCCGTCGATCATTACTTGTCGACAGAAGCTTCCTGGGAACGGAAATCGGGGAACAGAGTCCTCACTGTTCGTTCTGACGGCGCTGGCGAGTTTACCGGCGGTGACCTCAAAACTCACTTTGCTTCTCGTGGTATCCAGCACCAGATCACGGCACCTTACGCGCACGCCCAAAATGGAAAAGCGGAACAATATATTCGTACCCTCGAGGAGACGGCCCAAACTCTTCTCGCGGAATCTGGTCTCCCTTCGTCTTTCTTCGGTGACGCCGTCCTGACTGCCCAGTATCTTCGGAACCGATTACCTACTTCTACACTCCCCACCGACACTACTCCATTTTTCTTTATGGAGAATTCAAAACCCGATCTCTCTCATCTTTGGGTCTGGGGTTGTCAGTGTTTCGTGCTAATTCCCGCTGAAGTCCGTGTCAAGGGTGGTCCTAAACGTTTCGAGGCCATTTTCATTGGTTACGAAGAAAACCGCGTCGGCTGGAGGGTCCGCGATTTAAATGGGAAATATCACTTTTCTCGTGACATCGTCTTCAATGAGAATGTTCGAGGTTCCCTTCGCCATTCCTCTATTGTCCCTTCCTTGCCCATCATCACTCCCCCAACTCCTCTCCCTGTCGTTCCTTCTTCGCCGACCGCTACTCCCTCGACCCCTTCTATCGTCGCCCCCTCGTCTCTTCCCGAACCATCCGCGACTTCTCTGACTTCTCCTCCTGTCAGTTCTCCTCCTCTGCGACGCTCCACTCGTTCCCGGGATCCAACGCCTCTGGGTATCGACCATGCTACTACCATCCGGGAACGTGATGAATGCCTAGTCCGCCTTCGTGCTGCTCGTGCTAGCCGGTCTGGGGTTGTACCTCCTCCACAAAACCACTCCACTCGTTCTGGGGTTGTACCTCCTCAACCGACTCGGTCCACTCGTTCTGGGGTTGTCCCTCCACAGAAAGTCCTTCCTGCTATTGCGGATTTTTACTCCCTTTTAACGGATCAGGACATTCATCCGCAACAGACCCTTCCTGCTATTCTTGATTTCCTCTCCCTTCTATCCACTCAGGAATTCGACCCTCCAGCAGATGATCTCTTGCTCCATGAATCCGAAGCCATATCCCTCTACAAGTCCCTTACTGCCCATCCCGATCCCATCCCTCGTCGTACTGCCCCACAACAATTCGATCTGGATTTACCTCCCGCAACCTACGAAGAGGTCCTTCTTCGTCCCGACGCTGACGTTTGGAAGGCCGCGATGCAGAGGGAATACGACAGTCTCCAAGAACTTGGCGTCTTCAAACCCACCATTTTACCTCCTGGTCGGAAGGCGATCGGGCTACGATGGGTATTCGACTACAAATACAACCCTGATGGTTCCATCATCCGAGGGAAGGAAAAGGCTCGTATCGTCGCTCGAGGCTTCGCTCAACGTCCAGAGGATTATGGTGCTACCTATGCGCCTGTCGCTAAACTCACCAGCATCCGTATTGTTCTCGCTTTCGCTGCACTCCACAACCTTGAGCTTAGAACATGCGACGCTAAGACTGCATTCCTCAACGCTCTTCTCGGGCATGAACTTTACGTCAAGCAGATTCCTGGCTTCCCCGAAATCGATCCCCATCTTGTGCTACTCTGTCTTCGTGCCCTTTATGGACTCAAGCAATCGTCTCATGAGTGGTATAGCCTCCTTCGGAAAGTCCTCGAAGACATCGGTTTGATTCGCTGTGAGGTCGACCACGCCGTGTTCTATGGTAGATTCTCTTCTCCTCCTCACCCCTCCATTCCTATGCCATCCGATGGTTCCGACCTTATCTTCATCATGCCCGTTCATGTCGACGACGGTCTCGTTGCCACCAACTCGGAACCACTGTACCATTGGATACTGCAGGAGATGAACCGACACTTTACCGTTGTCGATCTTGGCACCGCGTCTATGTACCTGGGCATCCGCATTACTCGCGATCGCCCTAACCGTAAACTCTGGCTTTTCCAACGTCCTTTCATAATCGACCTTCTTACTCAGTATAATCTCCTCCAAGCTCACCCGACTTCTCTCCCTCTTCGGCAAAAACTTTCGTCGTCGTCTACTGCTCCTCCAAACTGCCTTCCGGATATCCCTGAGGCCGATGTCAAAATCCATTATCAACGCCTTGTCGGATCGATTCTCTATCTTTCCCTGTGCACTCGACCTGACATCGCCTTCACTGCTATGTCGCTGGGCCAGTTTAATGCAAATCCGACTCGCCACCATCTCCTAGCTGCCAAATCTGTACTCCGTTACCTCCTCGGCACCGCTGATCTCGCTCTGGAGTACAACTTTAGCCAGTCCCCTGTTGGACCCCCTCTCAGCGCTTTTATTCCCAGTAACTGTGGCATGATGGACGCGGATTGGGCTGGAGATGAAGACTCTCGGCGAAGCGTTTCGGGATACGTCTTCTTCGTTTATTCGAGCCTTGTTTCTTGGAGTGCAGTACGCCTACGGACGGTGGCCCTTTCGTCAACGGAGGCCGAATACATGTCTATTTCTCATGCGATGCGGGAAGCCCTCTGGATGCGACAGTTTATGCGATCGTTATCCCTTCCTATTCCCCATCCTTCCCCTCATTTGCGACAATCAAAGCGCGCTCAAAATTGCCAACTCACTCAGTACTTCCTCTCGTTCCAAGCACATCGACATTCGATACCATTTTATTCGCGACCACCTCCGCTCTGGGTCTTTTTCTACATCTTGGGTACCTACTTCGGACATGACGGCCGATGTTCTTACCAAAATACTACCTCTTCCCCTTCACCTCAAACATTCCCGCGCACTCGGACTCGTCCCCTTACCTTCTTTTTCGACTTAACTTCCTCTTTTTTTTTACTTCTTATGCTCCTTTCTTCTTCCGCGATGATGGGGTTGTGTTGGCCCGGTGGTTATTCTCATCGCTTACATCATTAGTCGCACGTGACTTCCGATTCCTTTTGCTTCCGTTTTTGCGTCCGCATCCTCAGCCATCTTTCTTCATTACTACGACGCTGAGGATGTAAGTCATACCTACAGTCACTATTACCTTCCTTTTTACTGATAGACTTGTAGTTCTACTTGTCTTGTTCTAGGTATATAAAATGACAGCCGTCTTTCTTCATTACTACGACGCTGAGGATTTCTACTTGTCTTGTTCTAGTTCCAGGCCATCAAATATTACATTCCCCAAATTCTAAAAGCTATTGGTAGTGGTATATAATTCATGAAGAACCCAATATCTTCCGCCTTGCATGACCGTGTAAACGTCGTACTCCCTTCAATCAGCCTTAAGATGAATTCACAATGCACTTGGTGTATGTCGTTGCCTTCTTTGTATATTCAAATGGGCGCCATTAATTTCGACTTCGCGAATAGCAACGGGTCGAATCCGCCCATCAATATAACGAACAAGGATGGGCCGATATTGCTCAGAGAAGGAACCCTTACGACGTCTTTCTGTTCCTACCGTTCCCACCCTCTTGTACTGATCGCCCATTTGGTGGTACACAGTTATTCTCGCTGCGAATTTGTAGATTCTCCTGTGCAGGATTGAAGTTACCGTCCCTTGGTGCTCCCTGGCGATGGTTACCGGGTTCTTGTGAGTCTTACACTACACTGTCTTTCTTGTTGATGTTGTGGGAAATGAAGTTGCAATGCTGCGCAGTGTTCGGGGATTTCGGAAACTCTCCTTCGTTCTCAATCACAAATTGGACGTTGGGTGCTGGAATGGACTATCAATACATTCAAGACTGTACGCCGCACGCGGATTGCAAAAACACTGAGTTGCCGGTCAGATCTCAATGTCACACACAGAATAATCAATGCAGCCCTGAGATCTAGTGCCATTGGTATCCTCCACAGTCAACTTCAGTACCACAGTCCGGGCACATGGTATACCCACCGCGTTGAGTATACCTACTCGTCAGGTAACTAAATATCAGCACTGTCCTCACCATGGCTTCTGTCATCAGCGTTCATTATCAGCCTTCTGGCTGAAAATAGTTCCCTGCATCCGGAAGAAGCCGCGCCAGCGCACCGCTGATAATAGTATACGTATGATATTACTTTCCTTACCATGACAGCCCCCGCAAGGTGCGCACATCATTCTCATGTTCTCCTAATGATATCGACAACGCTTTTAGTGTCCAAGCGCAATCGTGTCGTCCAGCACGAGCACCGAGCAAGACTTCAGGAGTTGTTGCAGTACTTAGGCCGCCTCCCAGGAAACACCGTGACACGCTTGATCTTTCTAGCCTTCGCACACTGAGCGGTTATGACTTATGGGCCTTTGACATACAAGTCAAGCTCGGAATATTCCGATATAGGTATAGGACTCCTGTCATCCGTCTCAATCGAGACACTATCGTCAAGCACGGTGACGCCAGTCGCGTCCGACTCACCGACGCCCGCACCCTCGACTTTATCGCCAAGAACACCTCCATCCCCGTACCCCATGTACACGATGTCTTTTCCGCACACAACAAGACCTGGGTCATAATGGATTACATCGACGCTCCCCTGCTCTGCCATGTTTGGCACCGATTGACCAAAGAGGAACAACTTAACTCTATGCACCAGCTCAAGGGCTATATCGACCAGTTGCGCGCCCTCCAGCCCCCAGAGCCAGGGAAAGTTCAGGGATTCGATGGCAGTCCCTGTCTCGAATCGAGGATATCGACTGAGCCCTGGGGTCCGTTCGACACCATCGCTGACTTTCAGCGATTCTACGGCTACGAATATGTTCGCGAGGAGTTCCCGCAGTTTCGCGACAACTTTGACAAGGTCAAGGGGCGGGTGTACCGGACGGTCTTCACTCATGGGGACCTTGGACCACACAATATCCTGTGGAAGGATGGGAAGATTGTTAGCATCATTGATTGGGAGACGGCTGGGTGGCTGCCAGAGTACTGGGAGTACACAATGTGTTGCTTTACCGGGCCTGAGCTTCCATCGTGGTGGGAAATGTACGAGCAGGTCATGGATCGATATCGCGATGAGTTGACTGTAGAGATTGACATTTCATGTATCATTACCCGTGCGTAGAGCTGTGTAAACGCCGGGCTATTCTTAACCGTTTTCATTGGTCATTCAGACTTCGCATGATACAGGTTGACTCGACCTTGCTTGCTTCGCCAACTCATGACATCACTTTCTTTCAGGACCCAAGGATTGAAGGAGTGATTTGAGAGGCCAGTGTTCTTCTCACTGGCCCCCGTGATTGCACCACCCATGAATTCACCCTTCTGTTATTGGATAGATCGGCCGCGCGATTTCGCATGCCCGACCCCCTAGACCGCAAGGATCTAGGCTCTTTGCGCTCTCTGGAAGACGACGACAATCACGCTTATGTACCTCCTCCGCCGCCGACCTCTCCCTCTTCTCCCAATCCTTTCCCTTCACCCCGCTCGGCGCGCCCACAGAAATTCAGTCCCGACCGGCAGTTTTGTGTGAAAGAAATATTCTGTGAGATAGTAATTTAGATCCACTCATCAACAAAAACCGGGTGAACTCACCGGCGTCGCATTCGTAGGAGCCAATAAGGGAAGCCTGGCGTCTCAAAGTGCTGCTCCAAATCGTTGGGATGTCAAAGAAAGTGACGCGGTCAGTTGGCGAGCGCAAGGTAAATCGATTCTGGCGCTCAGGGGACGAGTCAACCTGTAACATGCGCCACGATATTGTGAATTTGTGGGATCGGAATCGTCCAATGCCCCACGTCTCAGGGTGAGTTTCTTTGCGGTTGTCGTCCCCTGAATTCAATCATATATTTTTACACGGTATTCGTGTCGCTTCAGATGTTACTGGCCTTGTGTATACTTACAGGAAATTCATGTTTTAAGACTCTGCATCAATGTCGACCTTGAGCGAAAAGCCGGGCTCTGTGCGTCATACTCAACTCTCACCCTGCCCACTCACATACATACGCATGTCACGCAGCCCCCTCCCAATGTATGTATCTATTGATAAGTCAATCTAGCCGAAATCTGTTCTTGATGACACGCATTATTGAAGCTTGAAGTCTCCTCTCCTCGATCTCTCTATCCTCTGCTCCCCAACCTGATTCTGTGCTTGGAGAGTCAAGGCGGCGTTCGGGGTATCAGCACCTGAAACGACCTCCTGATGCACTGCGAGCGCCCATCATAAGTAAATGTCCACAGACCTCTCGAGCCGTCTGCTGCGCCCTCTTCGCGCGAATTCAGCACTGTAACACTTCATCATCCCGCGCACCCAATTCCCCCTGCCAGCAACACACCTCCATCCATACTTCATTTTACATTGTCGGCGTTCATGGTCCTTCGGCATTACCCTCGTAAGTTACTTGCGGCATCAGCTGACTTCGAGTGCTTCCATATCCTACCAAGCAGGCACGCGATCTCGCCCCCGTATGTGTAAGGAAATTCATCTCAAAACAATGACGGATTCATTTACGACACCGTGGTCTCCATTGTATTCCCCGGAGTTCCGTTCTTTGAGTGGTCCCCTGGGGTGTCACTGTGTTCTAGCCGTTACGCACCATTGCTTGGCAAACTCTCTAGCAGCATGTGCTTCAGGTCAAGCAAGACATCCAGCCACTATCCCTTTGGGTTGGAGCTACCATGTTCAGTTCACGCTTCAAGGCAAGGGTCCCCACATTCATTCACCACAACGAAGAGAAAGGATCATGTTTCCATGCGGAAGCGCTGATTACCGAGTTGCCGGACCACAGTATTCGGCGTGTGGCGTATCTATTTCATCTCGATTCAGCCCTCGTCAAGGAACAATTTCATATAATGGTATCCATCATGTCGAATATGATACAAATGGAATAACTATACAAGCGTTCATGGTTTCGGTAAAATGACTGTCCACTGTCCATGTCCAAGTTAGAGATGATACAAGGCATGAACGGACGAGCGCCCTGTTAATAAAATCAAGCCGCCACTCTGTCGCAATCGGTATCAATGAGTCCAGTACTTACGAAACACAGCCAAGCGCACGCACGATTAAATTGGATTTCAGCTAGAGCGGTACACCTTCCACCCATCGCCGGGCAACACCATCAACGACCAAACCCGCGAGGATGACCTGACCGATGCGTGGGGTCCCTAAGAACAGGTTCTTGCAATCCTCCGGCACATCGACATTCGTCTTGACCATTCGAGAAAGCAGCATCCCCGCCGCCACGAGCACAGAAACGTAGAAGGCGGCTCCATGCCCGTTCATAGCTCCACCATACGCGAGAAGCAGCAAAAAACAGACGGCGCTCGCAGTACAAACGGGGATCGTATATTCTGCGCAGAACAAGGCCATGGATCGAAGACCAACCTTCACATCGTCGACTTTGTCCTGCCGAGAACAAATTTAATGAATGGTCAGGCCAGAAAGCGACGAAGTAAAGTCACCTGATGCTGGTACACTGTTTCGTACGCGACGGTCCAAAATACGCAGCTCAAGTACACGGGGACGAGAATGTGCCACGGGACGTTGTTATCCGGGCTCAGCTGACTCCATCCCATGAATATCCCCATCGCAAACATGAAGCCCTGTGATTGCTATTAGATTTAATTTGGGACACCCAAATGTGACATACCAAAGGGATTGGAGCAAAGTCCATCCATCGCTGTGGGGGGAAATGAGCAGCATGATAAGCCATAAGCCAGGCGTTGAATGACCCTGCAAGGCGCACCTTTAATGTCGGGTATATAATGTAAACGGGCCAAGCGATCATGGATATATACATTCTGAAACTGATTAGCAAGGAGTCACGGTGGCACCGGCAAAACCATACTCACGTCGTTGGCTTCAAAACGGTCAGGGCGAGGTAGACGCCGAGCAGGACTTGTAAAGCAAAGAACATCCACGCCCTATCAAGACTGATGGCGCCACGGGGAAGCGCCCTATTCTTCGTTCGCTCGACCAGAGCGTCGACGTCGTAGTCCAAGAGGTCATCGATCGTCATGATCTGGAGAAATATTATCAAATGAGAAAAGATCACATGAACGAGGCCTCGACTCACCAAAGATTTAATTCCGAAGCAGAGGGGTACAAAGAGGCCGGCCGTGTGCAGACAGACGAGACCTGGAACGGTAGGGTTGGCATGATAGTACATAGCGATCGACCACGCTGCAATACTATCGTCAGCTCTGAAGCCTCCAGATGGAAGGGAGACGCGCCGAATACCTGCAGGAAGCCAGACGACCCAGAAGCCGATGTTATTATGCAAGCGGCAGAGCTCCCAACATGCCTGAATCTCCTCTTTGCCTGGCAGTGATAAAAGCCCGAAAAGACGCTCTGAGTGAGTGGGGAGATGCGCTTTCTGATGGGAGAGTTGAGCCATGGGTGAGTATTGAATGATGGTGGATTGGAGATGTCCTTTTATATGAGATCTCTGTGTAACCAAATCAGGAATGAGCCTCGTATCTGTGACGAGAGGGCGCCACAGTGAAGGGTCATGCTGCTCACGACGGTTAGCGCTCTGAGTCACAAGATGAGCAGCCCATCTTTACAGGAACCAGGGCTGTTGTTACTTGTGGGTCCACGACGATAGGGCCTCTGACAGTCACTGATCAAAAAATGCACATCCACAAAGGCAGATCTGAACAATCGTATACAGTGGTAGGATCCTGATCTTCGACGAATTCGTCAATGTCCTAGTGCGGCCCATCGGCGGGGAAATCAGACACTGATATCGTCGAGGGTGTCTCAAGGTCATGTAGGTCGTATGACAATGGATCCGCCACGACCATCAAACCTTCTCCTCCGCGGACACTCCGCTTCTTTCCGTAGTATCGTTTGTCCTAGCGCCTGAAAATCTACGTCGAAAATAGATGAATAATCATGAGTTGGAAAAGATTGTGATCTTAATTACCTTCTGGACCTTAAGGCATGACGCGATGACAAGGACCTTCGGCATCGCCGCTTATCTACAGTCACTCAAGGGGCGGGGCAATCTACAGCACCTGGCGTCCAACGATAATCCTTGCAAATGACCCGTGATCCGCGGGACACAATGCTTCAGAAGAAGACGAAGGCCAGGCTCCAAGCAAAGGTCGGAGCATGCCGTATGTTCAAATACGGTGCGCATTGATGCAGGGGCATGGGAGGACCCTTGTGTGGACACCGGGATTTCGCAGCTCTCTCTCTTGAATCTTGAACCCCGTCCCGTCAGGATGGGATCTCGTCACTGATCACTAGTCCATGGTCCGACCCGACACGACCCTGCCTCTGCCTCAAACAAAGTAGGCAATACTTATCACGACCCTCTAGACCTGCGGCACTCAGTCGAGTCGATCAGAAGACGGGCGAGCAGCCGGCCTCTTGTTCTGTCCATGGATGATAGCGGGTTCCTGTTTAGTAGGCCGAGAGCCCGTCACAGGCACAGGGATGGGGCTCAGATGCCGGCGGAAGGTCGGAGAATCAGGTGGGCGGGCACACAAGGACTTAGGCGTACGGCCGGGTGCGATTTAGTGTGTGTGTGGATCTCATATCAGATGATTGGTTTGTCCGAGGGAACGATGTCTGGCCTTGTGCCCCTCACAGCGCCAGATCGCCTTCGTCGCGATCCTGTGGTCTGGGACGGCCCCGACGGGATGGGTCGAAGTATCTGGACAGTAAATGGGATGCAATGGCCATTGCACGAAAAAGGAGGCTAGTAAGGATGTAAGTAGGGTGTTGAACAAATCAATAGAAACGCACCATAGCACCCGCAAATGCCATTCACTTGCCTTCCATTCCATCCATCCATCCACCCATTCCGCAGATCCACTCCACACATCTTTTGCCCACGATCCCATGCAACCATGTGTGTCAGTAAAGGCAGGCCATACGCGGGAAGTGAGAACGAAGGTCACATTATTTATTTCGCCAGGGTGTTTCTAGGCGCTGGGATCGGCTAGTCACTGGTCCAGTCTTGTGCTGACGCTGGTATCGGTCGGGTGACTCGGGTTTCGTCGTCCTATTTTAAGCACGCTAGATGTAAGGACTCACTAAACGACGCAAAGCACCATTGCGTTGGGCTGGCGACGGAATCGGTCACGCATCGACGTCCTATTCTAAGCCCGTTGGAGGTAGAGACTTGCAATTTCAGCTCTTTGAGGCGTAGCGTGGCGTGCCGCTTTGACATGTGGGCGATCATCGCGTCCAAATCACCTGGGAAAATGATATATTCGACCAAGACGCACCCACCTGATGATATAGTACGTCAAACCACTTGACGAAAGACACAGACACAGAGGGTAAGTAAACCAATCTGATGGTCGAAAACTTCGATGAGCTCACTAAACGAAGTGACTTGGGCTGGCGATGGTATCGGTCGGGTCTCGTCGTCCTACTTTAAGCCCGTTAAATGTAAGGACTCACTAAACGACGCAAAGTACCATTGCGTTGGGCTGGCGATGGAATCGGTTGGGTATCGTCGTCCTATCTTAAGCCCGTTGGAGGTAAGGACTTGTAATCCAGGCTCTTTGCGGCATGGCATGGCATGCGTGTGGGCGATCATCGCGTCCAAACCACCTGCGCAAACAGTATCCAACCAAGCCGCGGTAGTACCGAAAACTTCGAGGAACTCACTAGAGGAAGCAAAGCACTATTCGTTGCTTTGGGGCGACGGTATCGGACGTCCTATGTTAAGCCCATTGGAGACAAGAAAGAGGTAAGGACTTGTAATTCAAAGCCCTTTGTAGGCCTTGCGGGGCGTGCCGCGTGTGGACGATCATCGCGTTCCATCTAAAGCCCGTTAAGGGTGCCGGTGATAGGTAAGGACTTGTAATTCGAGTTCATGGGACCCGTCCAAGGTCCAAGTTACTTGGGCGAATGATACTCTACTCACCCGACGCTGTACGTCACACCACTTGACAAAAGACACAGGATGAGTAAAAACCAAACTAATGGTCCGAAAACTTCGATGAAGATCAACTCACCTAAAACGAAGCAAAAGCACCATCGCATTGCCAAATTGACAATTGAAAAAGGTGTAAGTACAAGTGCATGAACTATCTCCCTCACGATTTGATAACGATGCCAATAAAGTCTTCGCACCCCAGTCTAGATCTAGATAGAGATCCATCCTTTCAAATTTGTCTCTTGAGCCATGTATCCATTGGCCAGGAGCCGTCGCGTCGCGTGCTCCGTTTACTTGCGCGAGATGGTGGCGGAGATAAGCCCGCTGCGTCACACATTACACGGTATCTGATGAGGCGTAGTGTCAGAGTGGGGAGGGATACGGGAGACGCACCTCGGGGCTGAAATGGGCATGAAAACCTCTGCTTTCTCCCTAGAATGTACATTGAGGCCGTCAGTGTTATGTATGCCACAAAAGGAGAGATAGAGAGAGAGGGGGAGAGAGAGAGAGAGAGAGAGAGAAGAAAGACTCACGGCGGCGTGACGTTCTCGACTCCAATGTATCGCATGTCCACAGGGATGAAATGTTTGTTGGGCAGCGAGTACGTTACGGACTGTACACCTGCGTTCTGCGCGAGGAGAAGCTGCGCCATCTTGTACAACGTTGCCTACAGGAAGCGAAAAAAAAAAGGAAACAAAAAATCAGCATCGTAATCAGCATTTTATGGGTGAGGGTGAGTTCGGTATACGCGGCGTTCACCAGGAGAGGTTGAATATGATACATACCTGCACGCTAGCGCTCTCGTCCTCCGCAAATACCTCCAACGTCACGCGCCTCGCGCGTTCCGCCACTCCCACCGCATCCCACACGCTTCCGTCCGCCTTCATAAAATCACCAAGGGGAAAGTCGAGCTGCTTCGCGTCGGCGGGCGCGGGGATGCGTACGGGGGCAAAGGCGTACTGGAGATCGACGGCGGTGCTGAAGATGCGGTCGGAGACCTCGGCGAGGGTGGTGTATTCGTCGCGGACAAAGTTGGAGAAGGAGGAGCCGGTGGATTTGAGGACTGCGGGGAATTAATTGGAATCGATGAGGTGGGTTAATGGATGAAGAGGAGGAGACGTACCGAGAAGATCGGATATGCCAGATGTGACGTGCCCGATGAGATGATCTTTACCTTTGGATGCGTCAACCTATGCGTATTAGCGTTTGTTGCGATCAGAATCAGAAGAAGAAGAGGAGAAATAAAGACGGGCTACGCACTTCGACCTTCACGATCCGTTTATCGTCCCCGTCGCGGTAGAACGAATGAGTATGCCCCTTTTCCTTCCCTTCATCGCTCTGCGTGTTGTTGAGCGGGATCCGCGTCCATCGCAGCTGCTCGACTGTGATGAATGCCTTGTGGATGTGTGCGTAGCGTGCGACGAAGTGCGTGCCCAGATGTAAGGCAAAGTGTTCTGGCACGAGAACATGCGGGGAGATTTTGGCCAAATCTGCGGCGCATTACTAGGTTTGATCGAACGTTCTAAGGTTATAGGTTATACTAACAGTACGTGATGTTCTTGACTGAGCGGCGTTAAGATAGGGTACGGTGTTAAGATGAGATGAAGACACGCACTGGAATCCGTAGCGACCACGACAGAGTTGTCTGCGTGTGTATAGCTGTGATTTAGGACGTATCGTCAGCAATCTCGCACTGATGATGCAGATCGCGAGCGTCTTTGTGTCCATGTATGGGCTGACGCCCATATTATTTGATGTAGAGACCGCTCGAGGTCTTAATGGTGAGATCCAGCTGCGCACCTAACGTCTATATCGCCCTCAAGCAAAGCCGTGACGTTGTATTCGACGACATGATGCCACGCGCCCTCCCGGACAACACGGAGGACCCGCACCTTATCTTTGCCGTAGCGTGCTGCTTGAAGCGTGGTCTTCAGCTCATTTGAGGTTTCGTTTGACATCTCAGTGCAGTCACAAACGTGAAGAATGGAGTTCAAGTTGAAGAAGGGAGAGCGACAGCTGGAGGTCCGGTGAGAGTTGGGAGATAGATAAGATAAGGAATTGATCTCCGAGGGATGAACCATTTCCTTCTGCCCAGCTCTCGATATCCGGATCTCGCATGCCCTTACACCAATCGAACACAATACTCTGGGTACTAGCATGAGGTAGGATACTGCATCAAGATAATTTTACACGCGCGACCTGAATCTAGAGCACCGCACGCAGGTCTTTTGATCACGGACGACGGATCTAACTTACCACGCGCTGACATCTCTGTGTCTTGTCCATACGCGTTGCTGTCTTCGTCTTTTCTGCTCTTTCTCACCCCGCTGTTTGTTTGGGTCCTCCCGTTTGTCGCGCCCGTGCACGATAAGAGGATCGGCCCTGAGCATCGTGCTTGCGCAAATATCGCCTTGAAGCAGCCTGAAGCTCGCTGACGTCCTATCTCTCTGTTTAGAAACCGAAAATACCCTTATGCTTTTGTCCGCATACCAGGCGATTTCTTTCGGGGGACGTTGGACTCGAACACTTACACGAATGACAAGAATGCTTTCAGGCAGGCCATCGAGTGGCACAAGTACAAAGTACGTCTCTCGACCTTTTCTTTGTCTGTGTCATGCCAACCTCCGTGTTCACATCTACGACCGTGTCGGGTGGTACTTATGACGCATTTTCACGAGCAGAGCCTGGGGAGTATCTGTTTTTCTTTTACCTTTGTTAAACGGGTGTCTAAGACGATACAGGTTGCAGGTTGTAATGTACTTCAATATCTAGCCCTGTTGTACACAGACGGACAGCCGATCTCTTCAAGAATAAACATCTATAAATCCGCTGAAACTCGTAATCATGAGGTATTTTGCAACTGCGATCCCATCTAGCCGATTTAGCCGAATCAAGCCGCCAACCGCAGCCATGAAAGCCTTCACATAGAGCATAATGGTGCTCTCGTCGTCCATCCCTGAGGATATCATTTCCACTATTCTGGATGAGCTCTCCGATGATGTTCAAAGTCTCAAACGGTGTTCTCTCGTTTCCCAATCTTTCCTCCCGCACTGCCACAAAATCTTATTCTCTTACATTTGCCTCGACCATCCGACACGATCTCGTGGGTTATACCAGATGATCACAAACAACGCATCCTTCACACCCTACATCCGCACCATCGAAATCATCTCCAGTGCCCATCCTGAATTCGACGACCACGACTGGGTGACGATGGAGCCTACATTGGCACCGCTCCTTCGGACGTTGCATAATCTACATACCTTTGCCCTCCGCAAGAAACAACTCCTGTCCCACTTACCATGGGACACACTCCCTGGAGACTTGAGATTCGCAATTCTCGGCCTATCAGTTTCTGCCATCGATCTTGCATGTGTAACAAACGTCCCCATGGGCCATTTTGGGCGACTCGTATGTCTCAAGAACCTGAGGCTCATGCGTATCGGGTCGGACCAGGGGCACGCTCTCGATCTGGGACCTCTAGATGCATCATCTCCTCCTTCACCACTGCAGCCCGTGGGGTATCTGGAGTCGCTCAATATCTCGGATTCTCCGACATGTGGGCGGCACTTTGTCACCACATTGACAGATACGCGTTCCTTGTTAAAGCTGTCACGCCTTAAAGACCTCGAAATGTATGGGGACAACGATTTCGTGGGCACCATCATGGAGGCGGCAGGACAATCGCTCCAGCGCGTCGCCTTGTCTGGTCTCGGCAATGACAGAGATTGTGCGTGCTTACCCTTACCCACTCACCAAATATCAGTTCTGACTGATACTTGGCTACATGTCTGTCTATCTTTACTTGCAGATCACCCGAGTCCGTTTATTGGGCTCCCGTCGTTCAGCACGCTCCCAGCCCTGCGTTCCTTACGCATCACCACCACGTTCAAGCGCGGACACCCACACGACCCACTGCCGCTGCTCGCGCAAGCGCTCGCCGGTGCCACCCCGCGCGACACCTGCGCGCTCCAGGATCTCATTATTTACATTGACTTGTACCATGTCTGGGATGTGTATATCACCCCCGGCAACGTGGCCGCCCTCGAGGAGTACGCGTTTTGGCCCGCCTTTGATGAGGCCCTGGCGGCGCGACCGGGGGCGTACCCGAAGCTGGAGAAGGTGGTGGTAGGTCTGCTTGTGGGATGTGGTAAGGAGGCTTTTGCTGAAATGCCCAAGCGGCGCATGCCCATGCTGCTGGAAAGGGGCGTGTTGGAATTCACGCTCTGAGGGAACTGGCCGGGAAAGTCCTCCTGTATCCTGAAAGTAAAATAAGTTATGTGCCAGCCATTTACCAATGAAGGGACAAAGCAGTCCATCCACTGCAGACTCGAAGTACGCATGCGCCTTAACGCGCCAGGACATGCCGGTTCACGTTCATTTGCGGTTCAGGATCCCGAAGCCGAAATCGAAGCTCAGAAGGCTTACATAAACTTTGGGCAGACTGGGTTTTCACTTAATCGCTCATGCCCAGTGAAAAGTCCGTCGAGCGGAATCGACTCCAAACTAGGGCTGCACACCGTGCCGTACAAACACGGTTGTACGGCACCGTAATACGGCCACCGTGCCGTACCGTCGAGGATCTCGGGACCATCATACGGCTTTTGTACGGCTCTGTAACGCGATGCTTTTTCAGCTTCATATGTGACCGTAAGTTTATATACATGCTAAATACTCACTTTGATGCATTGACTTTTGTACTTCAAGGGACCGATGGCCGGCCGTCAATCAATAAACACGGTATACGGCCGTACCGTTGCCGTACCGTGCATCCTCTGAGCAACACGGTCCACGGCCGTGAAGTGTACGGCCGTGGCCGTATGACGGACGGTGTGCAGCCCTACTCCAAACGAGCGCAAACTCTACCACCAAAATTGACTCGTTTGGGCTCACCTCCGCTCTAGAAATGGGACTTTTATCAAGCCATCTCCAGCAGCTTCGAGCAGTTTCGGTAGACTTAAATAGCTTCATTTTGGCTCGATGCAATTTGACTCGTTTCATTATCGCTCGATTTCCTCAATGTATTTGTAATGATCACTAATTTATCACTAATACAAGTCCACGAAGGCAACACAGTGCCGAAAACCTGAAGACAACGACGCCTCCCTGATGTATCCTGCTCCCGAATGCAATTGAATCATCCGTGCCTAATGAACAGAATAAATGAGTCAGTGGAGTGATGTGATGTCGGAAATTAACTTACTTTGAACGCGAACGCGACGAGCGACTCGGAGCTTGTGCCCAAAAGAAAGAAATCAGATTGCGTGTCACGAAATTGTGTCGATACACTTACAAAGGCTTGGGGATATCACGAACCTGTGGAAAGGAGTCAGATGCTGCAACACAGCAAATAATAGATGGCAACGTACATTCGAGCTTTGTTACTGCGCGGCCCAATAGACCGCGAACTCGTCCTCTGTGCCTTCAGGGTTTGATTCGATCCAAGCGCGCTTGGCTATACTCCTGATATACAGTATATTAGAAGGACAATGTGACGTAAAGAAAACATACTTTGGGTTATTTCCACGGCCGGCGGAAGCTTTCTTTTTC
This sequence comes from Tricholomella constricta, assembly GCA_013368375.1. Lineage (NCBI taxonomy): Eukaryota > Fungi > Basidiomycota > Agaricomycetes > Agaricales > Lyophyllaceae > Tricholomella > Tricholomella constricta. The sequence goes on from JAACJP010000049.1 coordinate 163,938, forward strand.
TTCTTCATTACTGGCGCGATTGCGCTGACCGTGGGTTGGATGTCATGCAGGGATCCACTCTCGGCACTAGGGTTCGCGGCTGTATCGATAGGGGTGCAATGTTTTGGAGGTGGGTTGGAAGGCTCGGTCTCCGAGTCACGGGGGGTGGGCATGTTGTCGAGGCCAGGCAAGCTTGGTGATGAGGACAATGCATCGGAAGGGACAGTAGTCGGGGTGACGGCTGGGAGTAATGATGCAGTGTCGGAGCGAGGGGTAACTGTTGGAATTCGGTGAGCCACCGACGACACTCTTTGTGATCGGCCCAACCACCACGGACTCTTTATTTACTTCTTCCTTTATCTACTTACACAAAGGACACTTTACATATATATACCTACATTACCTACGGTACACCCTCAGTCACTTATACCAGACTGAGGGTGAGTCTCTCTTACCTTACATGAACGGATCGTAACTAACGTACTTACAGGTCTTATCTTATCTTCCCGTTTAGGTACGATCGAATAAAGTCACTTATACCAGACTGAGGGTCTTATCTTATCTTCCCGTTTAGACTCACTCAGTCTACATAACCGGTGTACAGGCTTGATTTCTAACAGGTTATGGGCCATCGTTGAACACCTACGTGTCAACGATTACAGGAATCCAGCACCGACACCGGAGAAACCGGATCGCACTCCAATCCGAGAACCGATCTCATCAGTGCGTCGTTATCTAATCAGAAACGCGCGCGTCTCGAGCTCTTTGTCTCCAGAAACACATCCCCCACACAACGTCGTCGTCCCCATCGGACGAAAACAACATATCCTACAATGGGCACTATCCAACCGCTCGAAGGCAACATCCTATCCGTCCCCGCTTTGGCAATTCGCACACAGTGGACAGGCGACATTTTGCACAAAGACAAAACCGACTTTAAATCTTGGGAACGGCGTTTCAGGAATTTCCTGTCCATGAATGGGCTCCTCACGTACGTTTTCAGCCCCCTCACCATCCCCCCCAACCCCAGCATGGAACCACGCGCCTATGGCAACTACGTAACCAACGGCGCACTCGCCGTCGCAGCCCTCGAACACGCGGTCCACGAATCCCTGTTGGACTTTATCGACCCCTCCCAGGGAGCAAAGCTCTGCTACGAGAACGTCAAGGCCCACTGCATGGGTGCGGGGCCCATTAAACAAGTGGCAAAAATCCGAGAGGCTTTATCCACTTACTGTTCCACTAACACCCCTACCGTCGACACTGCTACTAACATCTGCAAACTCGTCGACGCAGCCTTCGACATGGGAACCATCGATCGCGACCTGTTCAAATGCATCGCAATACTGAACAGCCTGAATGACAAGGCGTTCGACAACGTCCAATCTAACCTCTCTCGCGATCTCGCTAACTCCACAAAGTCAAACCCATTCACCTCCACCCACATCGTCAAAATACTCGGCTATGAGGACACCCTCGCATCCTCCAAACGACAGATGCAAACGCGCGACACCGCGCTGGCCGTGAAAGACACCGAACACCCGCACGGACATGCCCCCGACGCTACATGCTGCGTCCTCTGCTACACGGCGCGCAAACCCTGCAAGACGCACACCAAACGCTGGTGTATTCGCCCCGGAGGAGGCATGGAAGGCAAGACGATTACCGAGTCAATCGCCGCACGCAGAGCCGAGCAAGGAGGAGCTGGAAAGAGCGGATCCGGTGGAGGAGGAGGGAGTGGCGCAAAAAAGGACAAAGAGAAAATACCCATTCCGTGGATAAACAGCAGCGGAAAGGCATGCATCGCGTACGTATCGCCCGACGATGTTGCCGCAGGAGGCACCGAGAGCATCAAGCCCGAATTTGCAGGCCTCGCGTCATCCCCGCTCCCACAAGGCCCAGTCGCGCCCTCACGTGAAGCGGCATGGTTCACCTTCGAGAATCCACCCCAAGCTTCCATCGATTGGACCACACACTCCAAGCCAGTCGACGATTCAGCGTTCACCATCATTAATCCACTCCAGCAGAAGCGACGCACTCCGATCTCCGTCGACGACTACCCTTTCTTCGTCGACTCCGGCGCCACAGTCCATATCTCACCGGATCAAAGTGACTTCCTCACACTCAAATCAACCCCATCGCGATCCATCACCGGCGTCGGAGGATCATCCATCGCTGCACTGGGAATCGGCACGATCCGCCTCCACATCGCGAAAGGTGCCACCATCACCCTCGAAGACGCGTTATACGTCCCCAATTCCACCGTCCGCCTCATATCCGTCAGCGCGCTCTCCCTCAAAGCCGATACCATCACCCACTTTGACAAAGACGGCGTTAAGATCCACGATAAATCCACAGGCGCGTTCATAGTCGGGGGGCCACTCATTCCGAACCAACGACTATACTCCCTTCAAATCCATTCCATTTCCGCAGATCACGCCCTCTCCGCCCAACACAAACCCAATCTCGAGTCTTGGCACCGCTGTCTTGGTCACGCAAATTACCAAACCATCACCGAGATGGCCAAGGACGGAACGATCCCAGGTATGCAGCCCTCGCTCCTGTCGAAACCGATGAAATGTGACACATGCATTGTCGGTAAACAGACCAGGACACCAGTTCCGAAGATACGAGCTGAGGGACCAGGGCATCGGGCAACGAGGAAGCTGGGGATCATTTGGATAGACTTAACGGGACCTTCACCTGTACAGTCGCGCTACGGGAACAATTATATGATGAACCTTGTCGATGATTACACGAGTAAACCTTGGTCCATCCCCCTCCAACGCAAAAGCGACGCACTGGAAGAACTGAAGGCTTGGGAACAAGCGCGATTCGTTGAGACGGGACTTAAAGTGGGCATATATCGCACCGGACATGACGGCGAGCTCGCCAGCCATCAAATGGACGAATGGCTCAAAACTCAAGGGTCCGCCCAACAATTCGGTGCCCCATACACATCGGCGCATATGGGACGCGTAGAACGAATGCATCGAACCCTCATGAACAAAGCACGCACAATGCGCATCGAGGCCGGATGCCCCCCCAACATGTGGGATGACTTTTATCTCACTGCTACCCACCTCCATGAGAAAACCGCCACCAAGTCATTAAACGGCATCACTCCATACGAGAAATGGTACGAACGGAAACCCGACTACTCGTACATGAGAGAAATCGGATGCAAAGCATTCGTATTAATCCTCAGCCGCCATAATCCAAAGATTTACGAGCGCTCGATCGAGTGCGTCCTAATCGGTTACAATCCCCGAGCCAAGGAATACAGATGCTATGAGCGAAAGACTGGGAAGATCTATAGCTCGTACCACGTCCGGTTCCTTGAAAGCCATGACGGCCATCCTCCCCCATCCATCGAACCTCCCGTAACTGAAGCTACCACAATGGAGGAAATCCGAAACACAGCAACCGCCGAACCAGTCACCTGGGACGACGACGAGGACTTCATACCAGCCTACGAAGATCCCGAGCCAGAAGCACACATACCAGATGAACCGGAGGCCGCACCTGAAGAAGTGGAGGATGTTCAGCGCTCAAACAGACAACGACAACCAACACGAAGAGCTGACCCAGGAAGCGCCATACCCACACGCACCGAACGAGCCGTTGAGGAGTCAAAAGCAAGCGCCGAACGCGTCAGAGCAGCCAAAGAGGAACGACGGAACGCCCAACTGACCGAGCCGAGGATCCCGGATCAGGCACCTACCGAAATCACCGAGATCAATGATGCACTTCTCGATCATGATCGAGTTCTGGCCGCCGCAATCGAATCTACTGGGTTTGACCCGACATCAATAGAATTCGAAGACGAGCCTAGAACCTGGGAAGAAGCAAAGGCGTCCACAGACGCCGCACACTGGGCAGAGGCATACCGCGATGAGCTCAAATCCCTCAAAGATATGGGTGTTTACAAACTAATACCACGATCTGAAGTCCCACAGGGTCACAAAGTCAGAAAGGGGCGCCCAGTATTCAAGATTAAGCGCGATGCAGACGGCAAAATCGACCGCTTCAAAGTACGGCTAGTATTTAAGGGGTATGAACAGATATACGGCAAGGACTACACGAAAACTACCTCACCAACAGCGCGAATGGAATCCTGGAGGGTTCTCTTACACATCGCAGCCTCGAAAGGCTGGCACGCCATGCAGATAGACGTCAAAACGGCCTTCCTCTACGGCCTCCTTCCCTGGGACGAAATACAATACATGGAGCAGCCGCGAGGATTTGAAGAGGAAGGAAAGGAAGACTGGGTCTGGTGCTTGGTACGTGGCCTATACGGAATGAAGCAGAGCGGCAGAATCTGGAACCAGACACTGAACGACTTTATGGTCGGTCGCGGGTTCACGCGCCTCGCCTGTGAATCATGCGTCTACTACAGGAAGTCAGACACCGGCACCGTTATCGCTGCCGTGCACGTCGACGATTTCCTGTCCATCGCCACCAGCGAGGCCGAGAACGAACAGTTCAAAAAGGAGCTCCGCGAGGTATGGACGATATCTGATCTGGGCACTCCCCGGTTCGTCGTAGGAATCGCCGTAGAATGGGATCGCCCAAACAAATCCGTTAAATTATCGCAAACCGCCCTCATTGACAAAATCATTCACCTATTCCGCCAACAACACGCTTCACCACTTTCCCTACCCATGGAGAAGGGCCTACAGCTCCGACGTGTTGACCGATCGAAGCTGCCACCAGAGGAACAAAAAACCATCGAGAAACTACCATACCGGTCCCTAGTCGGGTGCCTTCTCTACCTTGCCATATCCACGCGCCCCGACTGTCAGGGGAACTCTCGTTCACGCTCTCCGACGCTCACAGATCGTTCCCCGACTCACGCGCTCGCCCCTGACTGACCGATCGCGATCCCGACCCGACGCTCCGACCCAAGCGTCGGTGTACATACTTACTCACTTCCTGTCGCTTCCCCTCACTCCCCGCGCGCGCCCGACGCCGATCCCGACCACCCGACATCCCGACGTCGGCTGCCCCGCCTCGTGCCCGTACCCTGGGCCACGAGGATCGGACAGCGTCGGGAACGTGTCCATACACGAGCCGCACACCATTCGTTACTATTACATGTACAGTACACTCTGGAGGACCGGCCCTCACGTCCTACACTCGTATATAGTCGGCCCCCTGGCATTTGGGAATCCTTTACACTATTCTCTTCGGATTCCCCCTTGCCAGGTAAGCCTTACTTACATTCGTTACTGTACATCAATATAACTTCGGATTCCCCCTTGCCAGTGCGATAGCGCTCCACTGTAAGGGTTGCCCTAACAGCAGAATAGTGTAAACCGGAGACCCGACGAAACCGACCGATCAGCCTCCGCGCCGAAACACGTGTCTGCTACACGCAACCCGTCCAGCGCGCGCCTGCTCCGATCGTCGCCCAGTCCCGTCTCGAGATGTCCGACTTCGGTGAATTTGACACGCCTCCGTCTCCTGCTGCGCTCACGCCAGAGGAACGACTGGTGAGCCTTGAAACCGCAATGTCGGCTCTCTCACAATCCAACACCACCAACTCGGCCACCATGGACCGCATCGCCGCTCTTTTAGATACCATCGTTTTGGGGAACCCCTCCGCTGCCTCCCCAGCAGCACCTACGACCCCCGCGACGCCGGCGCAGCCCCTGCCGACGTCCCCTCCCCTTCCGCGATCGGGATCGCACATTCGGCCGTCGCCCCCTCCCGTGTACGACGGCGCTCGATCGGGCGGCCGCGCCTTCTGGAACGCGTGCCAGCTCTACTTCTCCCTGAGCGTCGGACAGTTCGCCGACGACCACGCCCGAATCAGCTGGGTGTTGTCATACATGCAACACGGTCGCGCCGCCGACTTCGTCGGTCGGGTCTTTCAGTATGGGTCGGTAAAGCGCGCATTCCCGACCTGGAAGGACTTCGCGTCGAACTTCGAAAAGGAGTTCTTCCTGTTCGACGAAGTCGCCGACGCTGCGCTCACCCTTGAGTCGACAGCGTACTTCCAGAATGGGCGCACCATCGACGAGTACATCGACTCGTTCAAGGCGCTGTGGATCAAGGCCGACTACCCAGACGGCCGCCATCTGGTCCTCAAATTCCGTCGGGGCATGGACCCGAAGCTCTCAAGGAGGCTTGGGAGCATCACCACGGGTCGGCCCGACGACTCCAAGATTGAGGACTGGCTAGCGATTGCCCGCTCCCAGGACTTCATCATGAGGACCGAGGAGGACTTCCACCGTCGGTCGGCTCCGACAGTTCCGACTGCGAGTCGCCCGACTGCCCCCATTCCGATGCCTGTGGTCGCGCCCATGCTCCGATGGCGACCCACTGCCCCACCGACCGCTCCCGTTCGTGTGTCGGCACCGGCGCACTTTCTCAGCACGCCCGTGACACCGTCTCTTCCCCCAGGTGTCCCTATGGACATCGACCGGCTCCGCGGACGTCCTGTTCAGGACGACACCTGTCGTCGATGCAAGCAGCCGGGGCACTTCTGGCGCGACTGCCCAAAGCGCTTTGACCTGCGCCACATCATGCCAGAGGAACTGGATGAGCTGATCATGCAGCTACTGGCGCGCAAGGATGCGATCCCAGCTGACCCGACTCCCGAGTCGGCCGACCTGACCGCCTTGGCCACGGAAGAGGATTTTTAGTCGCACAACGGGTGAAAAGTACGCCCCCGTTGTCTAGTCGTAATCGGTTCGCCCCCCTATCTGTAGAGTACCCCAGTATACTTAATATTGCTGCTACTTCTACGGGCGAACCAATCGACGAAGACGTACAATCCTCTCCTGACCAAACGCCATCTCCTTCGGTCGCTCCGACCGAGCCGACTGTACCGTCGCGTCGCGGACTACCGCGCTGGGAAAAGCGACTGCCCCGTCGCTTCGTGATCGCCGCCTCCCCCGACTCCTTATCCCTGTCGCTCAAGGTCGAGCTCGAGACCACCGACACCCAAGAGACGCATTCGCTCGCTGCCCTCGTTGACAGCGGGGCATCGGCCTGCTTCATCAACACTGCCTTCGTTGAAAAGCACAAGCTGAAGACGCGACGGCTGAATCGCCCGACACGTGCCTACAATGTTGACGGAACCCCTAATGAGGCGGGTGCCATTGAATACGTCGTGGACGCAGTCTTACGTTACGACGGTCACTCCGAGCGCGTTCTGTTCGCGGTCGCGGGTATTGGAAAGCAGGATCTCATTCTCGGATTCACCTGGCTCCGAGACCACAACCCCGACATTGATTGGGCAACGGGAAAGGTGAAAATGAGTAGAGCGCCGACACGTTGCGACACCTGCAAGGTTGAAGTCAAGGAGGAGCGTCGTTCACGCACCAAGCTGCGAGCCGCCATTCGGGCTTGTCGGGCGGAAGGCATCCCGACAGTCGAGCCCGACCTGCGAGCCCCGACCTGCCCCTACGTCGAAGACGACTCCGACACCGACGAGTTCCTCCCCTACACTCCGATCATGGAGGAACCCGATCCAGAGTCGGACGACTTCCTGGTGGAGACCTTCCTGAACGGCGATCGCATCTTTGCGACTGCGATCCACCCCCCTCCGACCGAAATGCACATTCGCGCCAGTCAAACGACATCGCAGCGACTCGCTGAGGCGCACGCCGCGAACTCTGCGCCTAAGTCATTCCGCGACGCCGTTCCGACCCACCTCCACGACTTTGAGGACGTTTTCTCCAAGGTCGCGTTCGACGAACTCCCCGATCGCAAACAGTGGGATCACGCGATTGAGTTGGAGCCAGGCGCTTCGCCGTCCGGCACCAAAGTCTACCCACTGTCGCCAGCGGAGCAAGTCGAGCTCGATGCGTTCCTCAAGGAGAACCTCGAGTCGGGTCGGATCCGTCCGTCGAAGTCGCCCATGGCTTCGCCAGTGTTCTTCATCAAGAAGAAGGATGGTGCGCTCCGGCTGGTGCAGGACTATCGGACGCTCAACGCGCTGACGGTGAAGAACCGGTACCCACTGCCGCTCATTAGCGAACTGGTGAACAACCTCCGCGGCGCGCGGTACTTCACCAAGCTGGACGTCCGATGGGGGTACAACAATGTTCGGATCAAGGAAGGCGACGAGTGGAAGGCAGCGTTTCGGACGAACCGCGGTCTCTTCGAGCCGCTCGTCATGTTCTTCGGCCTCACGAACAGCCCCGCCACATTCCAGACCATGATGAATGACATCTTCCGCGATCTGATCGCCGAGGGTGTTGTTTGCGTGTACCTCGACGATATCTTGATTTACACCAAGACTCTCGAGGAACACCGTCGGGTCGCGCGACTCGTGCTGGACCGACTCCGCGAACATAAGTTGTTCCTAAAACCCGAGAAATGCGAGTTTGAACAGACCAAGGTCGAGTATCTTGGGCTGATCATCTCGCACGGGCAAGCGGAAATGGATCCGGTCAAGGTCGCTGGAGTGTCGGAGTGGCCGGCGCCGAGGAACAAGAAAGAGGTGCAAGCGTTCTTGGGCTTCACCAATTTCTACCGACGGTTCATCCAGGATTTCTCGCACCACGCCCGACCCCTGTTTGATTTGACGGGCAAGGACGTTGCCTGGCGCTGGGAAGCGTCGGAGCAGTCGGCCTTTGACCTCCTGAAGTCTGCGATCACGTCGCGACCGGTGCTTGCATTCCCCGACGACGACCGACCGTACCGCATCGAAGCTGACTCGTCCGACTTCGCGACGGGCGCGGTCCTGTCGCAAGAGTCGCCGTCCGATGGCAAGTGGCACCCGGTCGCGTTCTACTCGAAGAGCTTGAACGCAGTCGAGCGGAACTACGAGATCCACGACAAGGAGATGCTGGCGATCATCCGGTCTCTGGAGGAGTGGCGACATTTTGTGGAAGGCGCAAAGCACAAGGTGGAGATCTTGACCGACCACAAGAACCTTGAGTACTTCCTCACCGCGAAGAAACTCAATCGGCGGCAAGCCCGCTGGTCGCTCTACCTTGCCAACTTCGACTTTACCCTCCACCACCGTCCGGGACGCAGCATGGGCAAACCCGACGCCCTGTCGCGTCGCGCTGATCACGGCGACGGAAGTGGCGACAATGCCGACATTGTGCTCCTCAAACCCGAGTTCTTCGCGATTCGCGCGACCGAGGGTCTGGCACTGGTCGGAGAAGAAGACGATGTGCTGAAAGCGATCCGCAAGGGCAATCGCGACGGTGCACAGGAGGACGCGGTCGCGAAAGCGGCACAACTGGTCAAGGCATCCAAGACTGCCGGTCGCTCCCTACGCTTTGGCGAGTGGGGGGAGGAAGGTGGTCTGCTCACGTTCCGTGGACGGATCTATGTCCCGAACGTTCCTGACCTCCGCCGACGCATTGTGGAGCAGCATCATGACTCCAAGGTCGCCGGTCACCCGGGTCGCTGGAAGACGCTCGAGCTGGTGTCGCGCAACTACTGGTGGCCCCAGATGTCACGCTTCATCGGTTCATACACCAGCACCTGCGACATGTGCTTGCGCACAAAACCCCGCCGCCAACTCCCCGTCGGACAGCTGCAGCCGCTCCCAATTCCCGAAGGCCGATGGAATGTCGTATCAGTGGACTTCATCACCGAACTCCCCGAGTCCAATGGCCACGACGCGATCATGAACGTCGTAGATTCGGTCGGAAAGCGCGCGCATTTCATCGCATCGCACACGACCTGTTCGGCCTTGGGAGCCGCGAACCTCTACCGTCGCCACGTCTGGAAGCTCCACGGTCTCCCAGGTGCCTTTGTCTCCGATCGAGGTCCACAGTTCGTCGCCGAATTCACGCGCGAACTGTACCGACTCCTGGGTATCAAGCTGTCGGCTTCGACGGCGTACCACCCGCAGACCGACGGACAGACCGAGCGTGTCAATCAGGAGCTGGAACAGTTCTTGCGGGTCTTCTGCAACGAGCGCCAGAACGACTGGGAGGACCTCTTGCCCGACGCCGAATTCAGTTACAACAACCATGTACATTCGGCGACACAGCAGACCCCTTTCTTGCTCGACACTGGTCGGCATCCGCGCATGGGCTTCGAGCCTCGTCGGGGCGCTTCCAAGAACGAGTCGGCCGACGAGTTCGTGGAGCGCATGAAGGAAGCACAGGAGGAAGCCAAGGCGGCGCTTTCAAAGGCCAAAGACGACATGGAGCGGTATTACAATCAGCGACACGCCCCGACACCCGACTACCAGCCGGGTGACAAGGTGTACTTGGACGCGACCGACATTTCTACGACCCGACCGTCTAAGAAATTATCGCATCGCTACCTTGGCCCTTTCGTCGTGCAAAGGCGAGTTGGCCCGCTCGCATACCGCCTCCTGCTGCCTCAGTCCATGAAACGCATCCACCCAGTCTTCCACGTCATAAAGCTTGTCCCCGCCGTCGCTGACCCAATCGAAGGTCGACAGTCCGACCCTCCGCCGCCACCAGACATCATCGATGACGAACCCCACTACGAAGTCCACAAAATCCTCGACAGTCGCATCTTCCGCAAGAAACTTCAGTACAAGATCTTGTGGAAAGGCTACGGCTATGAAGAAGCTTCGTGGGAGCCCCGGGAGAACGTCGCCGCACCCGACCTGGTTCGCAAGTTCCACCGCGACAATCCTGATGCTGCGCGCCACATCCGTGGCATCTTCACTCTATCCCCCGCCGTCTTCGCCACCGTCACCCCGCACCGAGCCGTTGCGATTCAAAAGGGGGGGTGATGTCAGGGGAACTCTCGTTCACGCTCTCCGACGCTCACAGATCGTTCCCCGACTCACGCGCTCGCCCCTGACTGACCGATCGCGATCCCGACCCGACGCTCCGACCCAAGCGTCGGTGTACATACTTACTCACTTCCTGTCGCTTCCCCTCACTCCCCGCGCGCGCCCGACGCCGATCCCGACCACCCGACATCCCGACGTCGGCTGCCCCGCCTCGTGCCCGTACCCTGGGCCACGAGGATCGGACAGCGTCGGGAACGTGTCCATACACGAGCCGCACACCATTCGTTACTATTACATGTACAGTACACTCTGGAGGACCGGCCCTCACGTCCTACACTCGTATATAGTCGGCCCCCTGGCATTTGGGAATCCTTTACACTATTCTCTTCGGATTCCCCCTTGCCAGGTAAGCCTTACTTACATTCGTTACTGTACATCAATATAACTTCGGATTCCCCCTTGCCAGTGCGATAGCGCTCCACTGTAAGGGTTGCCCTAACACCGACATCGCTTTCGCCGTCCAACAATTAACCCAGTTCGTCGACTCATACGCCGTCCCACACTGGAATGCAGCTATCCGCCTGGTACGCTATCTCAAAAGGACTCGTGACTTAAAGCTCCATCTCGGCGGCACACTTACAATGTCCCTACTAGGATTCACAGATTCCGACTGGGCTAACTGTCTTGACACCCGGCGAAGTATCGGCGGCTATACATGGAACTTAGGATCTGGAGCGATATCTTGGGCAGCTCGGAAGCAAAAGACAGTCGCTGCATCTTCATGCGAAGCTGAATACATGGCGGCCTTTGAAGCAGCCCAGGAATGCATTTGGCTCCGCGCTCTCCTCAATGCGATCGGATACGACACCCCAGACCCAACTACAATTCTATGCGACAACAACGCTGCGATAAACCTCTCCGAGGACCCACTGCTCCACGCCCGCGTCAAACACGTCGATATCAAGTACCATTTCCTCCACGAACGCGCACAGTCTAAAGAACTCGTCGTCAACTATATCAACACGAAGGACAACGTCGCGGACTTATTTACAAAACCCCTGGACCGCGGAACCTTCCAGCGTCTTCGCTCCCTGCTCGGCCTACAATAAACCCCAGGATTCCATTCGAGGAGGAGTGTCTTCGGTGAGGAGGAGTGTTGGAATTCGGTGAGCCACCGACGACACTCTTTGTGATCGGCCCGGCCACCACGGACTCTTTATTTACTTCTTCCTTTATCTACTTACACAAAGGACACTTTACATATATATACCTACATTACCTACGGTACACCCTCAGTCACTTATACCAGACTGAGGGTGAGTCTCTCTTACCTTACATGAACGGATCGTAACTAACGTACTTACAGGTCTTATCTTATCTTCCCGTTTAGGTACGATCGAATAAAGTCACTTATACCAGACTGAGGGTCTTATCTTATCTTCCCGTTTAGACTCACTCAGTCTACATAACCGGTGTACAGGCTTGATTTCTAACAGTAACTAGTTTAGCGACGGCTTCTGGGCACGAGAAAATGGTAGACCTGAACAAATATCAGTCAAAAATCCAGCTAAACAGAATAACGGACAGAGGATTGATGATCTGTTTGCGCGCAATGAGTAAGTATTAGCGGCAAGAAACATGAATAGAACCTCACGAGCATCGGCGCCAGAGGTTCCTTCTCCTTCGGCTGTTCGTCGTCTGCTTGAGATTCCCGTGTCACTTCCGTTGGCTGGGCTTCGACCTTGGATTTCTTGGATTCCGGTTTGTGACGTAGTATTGATGGCGAAGGCGAGCGTTTGAGACGAGATTTCGATGGCGCCGTGTGCTCAGCCTTGACCTTCGCTGTTAGGGCAACCCTTACGGTGGAGCGTGATCACACTGGCAAGGGGGAATCCGAAGTTATATTGATGTATAGTAACGAAGGTAAGTAAGGCTTACCTGGCAAGGGGGAATCCGAAGAGAATAGTGTAAAGGATTCCCAAATGCCAGGGGGCCGACTATATACGAGTGTAGGACGTGAGGGCCGGTCCTCCAGAGTGTACTGTACATGTAATACTAACGAATGGTGTGCGGCTCGTGTATGGACACGTTCCCGACGCTGTCCGATCCTCGTGGCCCAGGGTACGGGCACGAGGCGGGGCAGCCGACGTCGGGATGTCGGGTGGTCGGGATCGGCGTCGGGCGCGCGCGGGGAGTGAGGGGAAGCGACAGGAAGTGAGTAAGTATGTACACCGACGCTTGGGTCGGAGCGTCGGGTCGGGATCGCGATCGGTCAGTCAGGGGCGAGCGCGTGAGTCGGGGAACGATCTGTGAGCGTCGGAGAGCGTGAACGAGAGTTCCCCTGACATCACCCCCCCTTTTGAATCGCAACGGCTCGGTGCGGGGTGACGGTGGCGAAGACGGCGGGGGATAGAGTGAAGATGCCACGGATGTGGCGCGCAGCATCAGGATTGTCGCGGTGGAACTTGCGAACCAGGTCGGGTGCGGCGACGTTCTCCCGGGGCTCCCACGAAGCTTCTTCATAGCTGTAGCCTTTCCACAAGATTTTGTACTGAAGTTTCTTGCGGAAGATGCGACTGTCGAGGATTTTGTGGACTTCGTAGTGGGGTTCGTCATCGATGATGTCTGGTGGCGGCGGAGGGTCGGACTGTCAACCTTCGATCGGGTCAGCGACGGTGGGGACAAGCTTTATGACGTGGAAGACTGGGTGGATGCGCTTCATGGACTGAGGCAGCAGAAGGCGGTATGCGAGCGGGCCGACTCGCCTTTGCACGACAAAAGGGCCAAGGTAGCGATGCGATAATTTCTTAGACGGTCGGGTCGTAGAAATGTTGGTCGCGTCCAAGTACACCTTGTCGCCCGGCTGGTAGTCGGGTGTCGGGGCGTGTCGCTGATTGTAATACCGCTCCATGTCGTCTTTGGCCTTTGAAAGCGCCGCCTTGGCTTCCTCCTGTGCTTCCTTCATGCGCTCCACGAACTCGTCGGCCGACTCATTCTTGGAAGCGCCCCGACGAGGCTCGAAGCCCATGCGCGGATGCTGACCAGTGTCGAGCAAGAAAGGGGTCTGCTGCGTCGCCGAATGTACATGGTTGTTGTAACTGAATTCGGCGTCGGGCAGAAGGTCCTCCCAGTCGTTCTGGCGCTCGTTGCAGAAGACCCCCAAGGACTGTTCCAGCTCCTGGTTGACGCGCTCAGTCTGCCCGTCGGTCTGAGGGTGGTAGGCCGTCGAGGCCGACAGCTTGATACCCAGGAGCCGGTACAGTTCGCGCGTGAACTCGGCAACAAACTGTGGACCTCGATCGGAGACGAATGCGTCGGGGAGACCGTGCAGCTTCCAGACGTGGCGACGGTAGAGATTCGCAGCTCCCAAGGCCAAACAGGTCGTGTGCGACGCGATGAAATGCGCGCGTTTTCCGACTGAGTCCACGACGTTCATGATCACGTCATGGCCGTTGGACTCTGGGAGTTCGGTGATGAAGTCGACCGATACGACATTCCATCGGCCTTCGGGAATTGGGAGCGGTTGCAGCTGTCCGACGGGGAGTTGGCGGCGGGGTTTGGTGCGCAAGCACATGTCGCAGGTGCTGGTGTATGAACCGATGAAGCGCGACATCTGGGGCCACCAGTAGTTGCGCGACACCAGCTCGAGTGTCTTCCAGCGACCCGGGTGACCGGCGACCTTGGAGTCATGATGCTGCTCCACAATGCGTCGGCGGAGGTCAGGAACGTTCGGGACATAGATCCGTCCACGGAACGTGAGCAGACCACCTTCCTCCCCCCACTCGCCGAAGCGTAGGGAGCGGCCGGCGATCTTGGAAGCCTTGACCAGTTGTGCTGCCTTAGCGACTGCATCTTCCTGTGCGCCATCACGATTGCCTTTGCGAATCGCTTTTACCACATCGTCCTCCTCTCCGACCAGTACGAGACCCTCGATTGCGCGAATCGCGAAGAACTCGGGCTTGAGGAGCACAATGTTGGCATTGTCGCCGCTTCCATCGCCATGATCAGCGCGTCGTGATAGCGCGTCGGGTTTGCCCATGCTGCGTCCAGGACGGTGGTGGAGGGCAAAGTCGAAGTTGGCGAGGTAGAGCGACCATTGGGCTTGCCGCCAATTGAGTTTCTTCGCGGTGAGGAAGTACTCGAGGTTCTTGTGGTCGGTCCAGATCTCCACCTTGTGCTTTGCGCCCTCAACGAAGTGTCGCCACTCCTCCAGAGACCGGATGATCGCTAGCATCTCCTTGTCATGGATCTCGTAGTTCCGCTCGACTGCGTTCAAGCTTTTCGAGTAGAACGCGACCGGGTGCCACTTGCCATCGGACGGCGACTCTTGCGACAGGACCGCGCCCGTTGTGAAGTCGGACGAGTCGGCTTCGATGCGGTACGGTCGGTCGTTGTCGGGGAACATGAGGACTGGCCCCGACGTGATCGCAGACTTCAGAAGGGCAAAGGCCGACTGCTCCGACTCTCCCCATTGCCAGGCGACGTCTTTGCCAGTCAAGTCGAACAGGGGTCTGGCGTGGTGTGAGAAGTCCTGAATGAACCGTCGGTAGAAATTGGTGAAGCCTAGGAACGCTTGCACCTCTTTCTTGTTCTTCGGCGCCGGCCATTCCGACACTCCAGCGACCTTGACCGGATCCATTTCCGCTTGCCCGTGCGAGATGATCAACCCAAGATACTCGATCTTGGTCTGTTCGAACTCGCATTTCTCGGGCTTTAAGAACAGCTTATGTTCGCGGAGTCGGTCCAGTACGAGTCGCGTGACCCGACGGTGTTCCTCAAGAGTCTTGGTGTAAATCAAGATGTCGTCAAGGTACACGCAAACGACACCCTCCGCGATCAGATCGCGGAAGATGTCATTCATCATGGTCTGGAATGTGGCGGGGCTATTCGTGAGGCCGAAGAACATGACGAGCGGCTCGAAGAGACCGCGGTTCGTCCGAAACGCTGCCTTCCACTCATCGCCCTCCTTGATCCGAACGTTATTGTACCCCCATCGGACATCCAGCTTGGTGAAGTACCGCGCGCCGCGGAGGTTGTTCACCAGTTCGCTAATGAGGGGCAGCGGGTACCGATTCTTCACCGTGAGCGCGTTGAGCGTCCGATAGTCCTGCACCAGTCGGAGCGACCCGTCCTTCTTCTTGATGAAGAACACCGGCGACGCCATAGGCGACTTCGACGGTCGGATCCGACCCGACTCGAGGTTCTCCTTGAGGAACACATCGAGTTCAACTTGCTCTGCGGGCGACAGAGGGTAGACCTTCGTGCCAGTCGGTGACGCGCCTGGTTCCAATTCGATCGCATGGTCCCACTGCTTGCGATCGGGAAGCTCGTCAAACGCGACCTTGGAGAAGACGTCCTCGAAGTCGTGGAGGTGGGTCAGAACGGCGTCGCGGAACGACTTAGGCGCAGAGTTCGCGGCGTGCGCCTCAGCGAGTCGCTGCGATGTCGTTTGACTGGCGCAAATGTGCATTTCGGTCGGAGGGGGGTGGATCGCAGTCGCAAAGATGTGATCGCTGTTCAGGAAGGTCTCCACCAGGAAGTCGTCCGACTCTGGATCGGGTTCCTCCATGATCGGGGTGTAGGGGAGGAACTCGTCGGTGTCGGAGTCGTCTTTGACGTAGGGGCAGGTCGGGGCTCGCAGGTCGGCTCGACTGTCGGGATTCCTTCTGCCCGACAAGCCCGAATGGCGGCTCGCAGCTTGGTGCGTGAACGACGCTCCTCCTTGACTTCAACCTTGCAGGTGTCGCAACGTGTCGGCGCTCGACTCATTTTCACCTTTCCCGTTGCCCAATCAATGTCGGGGTTGTGGTCTCGGAGCCAGGTGAATCCGAGAATGAGATCCTGCTTCCCAATACCCGCGACCGCGAACAGAACGCGCTCGGAGTGACCGTCGTAACATAAGACTGCATCCACGACGTATTCAATGGCGCCCGCCTCATTAGGGGTTCCGTCAACATTGTAGGCACGTGTCGGGCGATTCAGCCGTCGCGTCTTCAGCTTGTGCTTTTCAACGAAGGCAGTGTTGATGAAGCAAGCCGAAGCCCCGCTGTCAACGAGGGCAGCGAGCGAATGCGTCTCTTGGGTGTCGGTGGTCTCGAGCTCGACCTTGAGCGACAGGGATAAGGAGTCGGGGGAGGCGGCGATCACGAAGCGACGGGGCAGTCGCTTTTCCCAGCGCGGTAGTCCGCGACGCGACAGTACAGTCGGCTCGGTCGGAGCGACCGAAGGAGATGGCGTTTGGTCAGGAGAGGATTGTACGTCTTCGTCGATTGGTTCACCCGTAGAAGTAGCAGCAATATTAAGTATATTGGGGTACTCTACAGATAGGGGGGCGAACCGATTACGACTAGACAACGGGGGCGTACTTTTCACCCGTTGTGCGACTAAAAATCCTCTTCCGTGGCCAAGGCGGTCAGGTCGGCCGACTCGGGAGTCGGGTCAGCTGGGATCGCATCCTTGCGCGCCAGTAGCTGCATGATCAGCTCATCCAGTTCCTCTGGCATGATGTGGCGCAGGTCAAAGCGCTTTGGGCAGTCGCGCCAGAAGTGCCCCGGCTGCTTGCATCGACGACAGGTGTCGTCCTGAACAGGACGTCCGCGGAGCCGGTCGATGTCCATAGGGACACCTGGGGGAAGAGACGGTGTCACGGGCGTGCTGAGAAAGTGCGCCGGTGCCGACACACGAACGGGAGCGGTCGGTGGGGCAGTGGGTCGCCATCGGAGCATGGGCGCGACCACAGGCATCGGAATGGGGGCAGTCGGGCGACTCGCAGTCGGAACTGTCGGAGCCGACCGACGGTGGAAGTCCTCCTCGGTCCTCATGATGAAGTCCTGGGAGCGGGCAATCGCTAGCCAGTCCTCAATCTTGGAGTCGTCGGGCCGACCCGTGGTGATGCTCCCAAGCCTCCTTGAGAGCTTCGGGTCCATGCCCCGACGGAATTTGAGGACCAGATGGCGGCCGTCTGGGTAGTCGGCCTTGATCCACAGCGCCTTGAACGAGTCGATGTACTCGTCGATGGTGCGCCCATTCTGGAAGTACGCTGTCGACTCAAGGGTGAGCGCAGCGTCGGCGACTTCGTCAAACAGGAAGAACTCCTTTTCGAAGTTCGACGCGAAGTCCTTCCAGGTCGGGAATGCGCGCTTTACCGACCCATACTGAAAGACCCGACCGACAAAGTCGACGGCGCGACCGTGTTGCATGTATGACAACACCCAGCTGATTCGGGTGTGGTCGTCGGCGAACTGTCCGACGCTCAGGGAGAAGTAGAGCTGGCACGCGTTCCAGAAGGCGCGGCCGCCCGATCGAGCGCCGTCGTACACGGGAGGGGGCGACGGCCGAATGTGCGATCCCGATCGCGGAAGGGGAGGGGACGTCGGCAGGGGCTGCGCCGGCGTCGCGGGGGTCGTAGGTGCTGCTGGGGAGGCAGCGGAGGGGTTCCCCAAAACGATGGTATCTAAAAGAGTGGCGATGCGGTCCATGGTGGCCGAGTTGGTGGTGTTGGATTGGGAGAGAGCCGACATTGCGGTTTCAAGGCTTGCCAGTCATTCCTCTGGCGTGAGCGCAGCAGGAGACGGAGGCGTGTCGAATTCACCGAAGTCGGACATCTCGAGACGGGACTGGGCGACGATCGGAGCGGGCGCGCGTTGGACCGGTTGCGTGTAGCAGACACGTGTTTCGGCGCGGAGGCTGATCGGTCGGCTTCGCCGGGTCTCCGGTTTACACTATTCTGCTGTTAGGGCAACCCTTACGGTGGAGCGTGATCACACTGGCAAGGGGGAATCCGAAGTTATATTGATGTACAGTAACGAAGGTAAGTAAGGCTTACCTGGCAAGGGGGAATCCGAAGAGAATAGTGTAAAGGATTCCAAATGCCAGGGGGCCGACTATATACGAGTGTAGGACGTGAGGGCCGGTCCTCCAGAGTGTACTGTACATGTAATACTAACGAATGGTGTGCGGCGCGTGTATGGACACGTTCCCGACGCTGTCCGATCCTCGTGGCTCAGGGTACGGGCACGGGGCAGCCGACGTCGGGATGTCAGGTGGTCGGGATCAGCATCGGGCGCGCGCAGGGAGTGAGGGGAAGCGACAGGAAGTGAGTAAGTATGTACACCGACGCTTGGGTCGGAGCGTCGGGTCGGGATCGCGATCGGTCGGTCGGGGGCGAGCGCGTGAGTCGGGGAACGATCTGTGAGCGTTGGAGAGCGTGAACGAGAGTTCCCCTGACATTCGCGCTGCGTCCGACATGTTTACTGTACCAGGATGGATAGTTCTCGGTTGCGATCATGTGTGCTTTCCAGTTGTTGGCGCCATAGGAGAGCAGAGGGAATTGGCGGCACATGTGGTGCTCGAAGTAGTTGTGGGCCTCCAGACTTGCGTCGGCCCATGTAGCTGGCGCGATGTTCCAAGTTCGGAGGCTCTGCCAAATGGAACGCGCATGCGCACGAATTGCCTCGACAGTCGCAGTGTCTACAGGTTCGCCTTCCTCCATCTCAACATACCATGTCATAACATTTCCGTTACCGTCTGAGGGAATAAGGCCTGTTGATGACTTTCTTCTCTTCTTCGCCGCCGTATACTCCTTCTTCGTCCAATACTTGACGTCGGGGTAGTCTTCTTTATCGAGAACTGGAAGTGGAAGTGCGACTGAATGATCTGTTAATGGTGCAAGCGAAGAGGTTCCGGAAGAGAGTGAGAGTCTTTCGATAGCGGCGGCAACGGTACTGCTTGATGTCCTGTAATATTCACACATCAAAAGTTTCCCTGTAAAAATTTGATGGATATATGCATACCTGATGAGGCCTATAAGCTCTTGATGCGATTCAGAGAGCATCCGATGGAGAAATTGGACATCCTTCTGTAGTTGATGATTTTCTTTGGTCAATATTTCGATTCTCGAAGTCACTATGGCCGCCCATGGATCCGTGTTTGAACGATTTGCTGGAAAAAACTGATGGAAGTGATGGTAAGCTCATCAAGGGGAAGAAACAGGTACAAGATTTACATTCTGCTTGGCAATCTGGTTGCTACCCTCGAATCTACCGCTTCCTGATGTCGATCCCTCTGTTCGCTGATCCGGCCTACCAGTCCACAAGTCAGCAGAATACAAGGTACGACCGAGTGGTGGATAATTGTGCGAATACGAAGAGCTTGTCTCAGGAGAATCTGACATGAAGGAGGGGGACGACATGAAGGCAGGGGACGACATGAAGGCGGGGGACAACTTGGCCCTGTTTCGCGACCGCGTTGTTTGGTTTGCAAGGATGCAAACAACCGGCATCTGATCCGATTTTTCCGCACGGCGGTGACTGAGTTCATCGCAAAAAATTACAAGTACTCTATGCATCCTCCTCTTGGAATTGCTCTACGACTCCTGCCATTAGGCTGATGTCCATGCCTGGCTTCTCTACCACGAATACTCGGTCCTCCCAATTTTCACCCAGAATTCCCGTCGAATGAGGCACCACAGCAACGACGGCAGTAATACACTTGACATCAACAACAACAAGCCTGGCATCTCCGCCATGTCAACACGACCACAGCGTACCTGACGACGCTTCGAGGAGTCCATAGTCCGGACGGCTGTAGAGGGAAATTACAGCTAGTGTGCGGGTGATAGTATTGGTCGTGTCAAAGCGGAAATAGTATCGTACGTCTCCAAATTCAACCTCATTATTGTAGAGCAACTGTAGAATTTCTTGTTAAAATAAATGAAATGTTGGGAGCTCCGCGTACCTTTACTCGTCGTGCCGTTCTGATTCTATCCAGTGGTTTCAGACTTTCCTTCCACAGGGACCGAGCAACCTGTCCCTGAGGAAGCCGCAAACGTGACCAACGCACAACTGATGGGCTCCAGTTGGTTGGAATCCTATCCGGTCCACAAAGCTCGTCGTTCTCCAAGTATTGTCTGAAGGCCTCGCTTTCCGGCTCAGTGATATCTCGTGCACAAGTGTCCATCGCGCAAAGCAGAACATAGCCATCTCCCAAGTCCACTAGGTAAGGTGTAGCCGTTGAACGGCAAGACCAAGTTCTGATCGTTTCAACTTGTCCACAGCTCGCGACCGTGCAAATGGTCTCCTACCTACCACCACCCTCCACCATCTCCGCACCACCATCAACACACCCCCCAGACCCCTCCCCACTGATAGCAAGTGCGAGCATGCTACCAAACGATGTGCTTGTTGTCTCAGGCATTGTTGACCGCCCCGCTGCCTATCGACACGCTCCCTGGACCCCCAGTCTCCCACCACCTCCACCCCCCTGAACTCCTCCCCACTAATAACAAGTGCGAGCATGCTGCCAAACGGCGTGCTCATCGTCCTGGGCTTCATCGAGCACCCCACTGCAACTCGACCTGCCCTGGCCTCCCACCACCCCCCACCATCCCCCACCACCTCTCCACCACCACCAACATTTCCCCTAGCCGATAACAAGTGCGAGCACGCCGTTTGAAGGCGTGCTCGTTGACTCCGGCGTCATCGAGTGCCCCGCTGCCTCTCGACACGCTGCCCGGACTCCCACCACCCTCCACCATTGCCCACCACCTCCCCACCGCCACCAACACCTCCCGTATCAATAAATCCAACTCATATGCGTTCTGTATAACTTGAGTTGAGCGATCATGACACTTTCTGCTAGGTACAGACTTAGTAGGGTCCACGAGCGCTGTTGATTGCCTGTGGTCCTACTGGCCTCTAATCCCAAGAGTGCCATCTTAGAGGCGCCACAACACTAATCCCTCATTCTTCTTCTTCCCCCCCTCACATTGGATGTGATGGGGACTGATTCGATCATCCACCTCCAAGCGTCTAATCTCAAGCTAACGACGATCGAGGCGACAGCGAACACTTCACGGGGACCTGGGTCTATTTACATAACTTCAGGTCCAATTTTGATTACAGTCTCCCTTCTACTTGAACTGCCAGAGCCTGAGTCGAGCTTCTCCGGCACGTCCGTCGATCGGTCTGATTCAACCTGGACGAAGACCTGAAAGAGAGAGGAAATCACGATCTAGTCAGCCATCGGTGACATGTACGAGCCTTGATCACCAACCTCCGTATCGTGCTGTACCCAACACGAGACCCAGAAAGTTAGCTGGCATGACTCATTTCCAGAGCAGTTATAATACACCACTCACGCGTTTATCTGGGCCCAAGTGGACGTGAACGTTGACGCCCGATTTTAGTGTTGTTAGATGGAGGGTGTTCCTGTCCCTGTCCCTGCTTTCGTGGAAGGTGTTCGCGCGGTCTTCGCTGTCGTACTTCCAATATGTCCGAGCATTAAGGCTACTCATGAGGGAGTTGGCATACAGGGGAAAGTTGAAAACAAGGTGCCTGAGCGCGGTTAGCCCATGTCATGTCAGAAAGGGGCGATACAGGCACTACGGAGTAAACCCACAGGCCGGTTGGCTGGAGGAAGAATCACGTCATCAGCAAAACAGATGGACATGCATTGAAGAGGTAGACCATAAGCCCAGACCCATTCGGCCTACTTTCCGCAAGGTCGCGAACGTACTTGGCCAACAGATCCTTAGCATCAAGATTCGTCAAGAACATTTCCTATCAAAATCAGCTGCAGTGGCCCTTTTTCGTAATGTATGGAAGTGCACGTACAGCGCCTAACATGGCATCGCCTGACCAGCCGCTCTTCTCAAACGTCGGGCAATCTTCAGGTATACTGTGGACGTTATTGAGCATGGTATACACAACCGCCTTGTGCAACTTGTTTAGAATGGTCGCTTGACGAATCGAAACCGCCACGCGGGGGAAGGTCATCATGTACGACTTGACCGACGATGTCGTCGGCCGTAGGCGCTGAGGTGCCAGGCCAGCCTTCGAGTTGCATGTACTGATAGCCCTTGTAACTGAACTTGGGTTCGAACACCTCTGGGGCTCCGGTTCCTGCGAGCCAGAATCGATCTGTGGATTGGAGTTGATAAGCATGAGCGAAGCTAATGTATACAACGAAAAAGTACCAGTTTGGAAGTTGTTCGCGTAATAATGGCTGCTGTCTTCGAAAATGACGGTCCCGTCAGACTTCGACAGAGCGGGCAGATGAGCAGACGCAAGAAAACCTGCATGCATAGCGGACTTACCTTCAATTTCTCTCCGAAATGAATCGTGATGAGCGTCTTCGCCGGTCCCGTAACGGTAATCTTTGCCCAGCCAGCAACGACTCGCTCGAAAGCAGCTAAATAAATGCCTTGGACAGGTTGCGTGATTGATACAGGCTTCATACTCTGGACAACCCTGCTGGGGAGCTCGCGCTGGCGGACGAGGACACCTTTTGGTCCCGTCACCACCTCGGCATTGACCCACCCAGTTGTGACGAACCCGGGCGAGTCGAAGCCAGGTTTCAAATAGCTTGCTAACAATCAAACGAAAGCGTTGATAACGCGCGGCGAATGGCATGCTTAGTAGAGATACCCACCATCATAGTTCTCTCCGCCAAAAACATCGTCTAAACGCGTCGGGCCTTCTATGACCTGCCAGCTTCCGTCGGATACAACATGAGCCGTTGTCCCAACCGTATACCCAATTGACAACACCGTTCTCAGAGTGGGTTCCGCGCGCCACGCGTTATTCCAATTCCACATGTTCCCTTGAGTGACAGCGTAGTGGCTTCTCCCCAGCTCGACACCAATGGCGTTATTCCTGAGTTTCGACGCAACGTCGATGACGACATACTCCGTTTGCGTGTCATACTTGGTGAAGCCCGGTGTGAGGACGTGATCGGATGCGGGGTTACCGTTTATGGTGATACTCGCGTAGCCGCCCACAGCGTAATACAGACGAGCGAAAGAGATGGTTTTAGAAACTGAGAACTCTTTCCTGAGAAGAGGCGCAGGGTGTTCTCCGATAGCGGCTGAAATAGATACCTGTGTGTTCCAAGTGGCAAGGACTAACACCGTACTTGCCAAGAGATGTTGCCGAGCTCCAAGATGAGTCATCCGTCGAGGGAAGCTCGAATCCTGTCGGGACGTTCTTGTTGACTTTTCACGTTGTATCCGAGAGTATTACGGTGGAACTTCCGTCCGTGTAGATGACCTGTATGGCCGCGAGGAGGCCGGCAGGGGATGGGCCTCCACTGGCGACATCTGCAAGGTTATCAGCCTTGACGGCGAACACCGTCGCTGATGATCCAGACAGAGGTACAGTGAACTGTTGCGCAGATTTCCAAATGTCAATTTGTTTAGGTGAGGATCCAACAAGCGCGCCGTTGACGTAGAGTGTGAACCCGTCATCGATGGTCAGGATTATGAACGCGGATTTGAGAATTTTCCCGCTGGGAGTCTGGAAGGTCTTGCGGAAGGCGCGCGGCTGGGCACGGTTGGGCGGTTTCAGAGGACCAGATCCACGTTGAATCCGTCAAAGAGATTGTCGGCGTGACGTCTCCGGAAGGTAACGCGACGTTCATGCCCCAAGGCCCCGACCCGTACTGAGAAACAACAGTGGCAGCGGCCCAGGAGGAGTCGTCCAGGGAGGGCAACTGGAAATTCGCAGGTACAGTCTTGATTGAGCGCCACGAAGAGTCCGAAGAGATAATGGTCGTCATTCCATCAGAGAACGTGATTTGAATGGAGTCAAGAAGACCAGCGGGGCCATTTCCTCCAGAACTGACATCGGCGAGGTTGGTAGCACGCACGGCGAAGAGATTGGAGCCAGCATTGTGTGGTACACTAAACCTCTGCAAGCTCTTCCAGATATCTTGGGAGGTTGGTGATGCACCAACCAAAATTCCGTTGACGTATAAGGTGAACTGGTCATGACAGTCATAAGGATCAAGGCAGACGTGGCTGTCTTCCCACTAGGGGAAGCGAACGTCTTGCGAAAAGTGCGATCTCCCGCTGGCGCATTGGTGAGGCTGTTTCGGATGTCCAGATCCACGAAGCAGATCGGATACTGGAGATTAATGCGTCAGGGATGGCCAGACCCGTCGCTGGCTTTCCAATTGGCCCTACAACAGGAGGATACGGAAACTGCAGCCAGCGAATGAGAAGCCAGATACAGAGAATAACAATGCTGTACACGCACCGTGAAATGTCTCTTCTTATTCTGCACTTCCCTGCGATAAACATGGACCCAATCTAAGCTCGGGCAGGACAGCGGGAGCTCAGACGGCTTCACTGGCCATATCGACCTATGGTGTGACAGAGGCAACAGAGGGAGAGACAGTTAGCGCTCCACGCCACAGTTCGGGTTGTGGTGTGAAGGAGAAGGGGATGGGGAGAAGGGCGACAGAGAGGACGGAATACGTACAAATCCGGCTCCTTGTAGTTCGCAACCACGACTGCATGATTATATTCAACATGAAGGAGTGGCTGATACAGCGGGAGTTCTTACAGTCCACTCTGCAGGCGTGAGGAGGCGTCAGTGAACAACCCGCGGACGAGAGTAATACTTGTGACTCACAATTCTCGCACGAGGACCGCGGAATAATGGTGTCACTACGAAAATCCAAAAAAACCTTGCACTGCGCACGCACCGGTCATCATATCCCTGTCTCGCAGGCATCAGCAAGCCTCATAGCGCAAAACCAAAAGACTCACAAGAAGTTTACCGAACTTGACGGCACGATTAGTTGACGGCGATGATTAGAGGAGCGTATGCACACCTTTTGTCCGAGATAGATACAATCCATGCTAGCGCAAGTTTAGCTGCGGGAGAGTGGGAGAATAAATATACGTACAGTTCGCTGTAAATATCCTATGGGCACACTGAATGATCAGGGATGGAGGTTGACAGGATCGACCACTCACCAGTTGTACATGATCCGCTGCGCCGTTCCCGATACGCACAGGCTTTGAGCCCTTATGCCCATCGAGGTGCGTCAGCTCGATCTCTTCAAGGTCCTTACCGCCTGCATTCCGGATAGGTAAAGGGTGGAGACAATAGAGAGAAGTGTACGCACCGTGAATGGTATACATGATCTGTAAACTTCCGTCCGGGTTCTTGTTGGGCAGGCGTTCAAAAATGAACTCCATGTACGCTGTGTCAGGTTCGTTGAGTGAGAATCTACGACATCAAAGAAGCAAGCTGCACCATTCGCCTCCTGTGTAAATCCATGACGCCCTATACGGGCATCAGCTTTGAACCGAGGACCTTAAGTAAGAAGAGGCATACCGGTAGTCCCTAAGGCCAACGTCAACATAAGGTCATAACGGGATAGAGTGGGTGATGACGTACCAGTTGCGCGTGCCGCCGATAAAGTCGGGAAGCGAGAATGTTGGGCTGGCAACGATGGCACCAGTGGGCTCTCGAAGATGAGGAGCTTGAGTGCGAGGGCACTGCGATGGACAGCCTCCTTCCACGATCCGGTGTACGTCGACTGTCGGATCCACTCATACCAATATCTGTTTGTGATCTGCGGTGGGACCAAGAATATGATTGTAAGCATAGGTTAAAAGCAGGATCTCGAACACGCACAGAAAGCAAGTTATGAAGCAGCTCCTTGGTCAAGAACAGATCGTCCAGCGTCCGAGCCTTGACCCCAAGCGGACCAAACAACTTGCGCTCAAGCTCGCTCTTGTCTTCCTGCAGCATGTGGTCCACAGCACGCGGGGCCTCCGGCGGCGTGCAAAGTATGAACGTAACAGCATGTCAGCTGCAGCGAAACATACACCGCAAGGCCCTTGTGGCCCTTCGACGTGAGATAGAGTGTGCCGAGCTGGATATCAGGCGTGGACGCAGCCTCAACAGTGCTCTCCGTGATGTAGCGCAGGTCGAGGGTGAACCCGCTGCTGCTCTTGAAAACGACCTTCTGCTGGGGATCGTGCGAAGGCGGGATAGAGGCGTCAGGACAAGTTCCGTGGTATGGGCGTCACGAGCGTAGTTGAAAGCGGGGGCACACTGCATCATGAGCGGGACGGAACCGCGGATGCACTAAACCCGGCGGATGAGCCAGGGCAGAAGCAGTTTGGTTGCGACGGCGGGGACGTTAGACGAGCTGGGGCACGGGAGGAAGTCGGTCACGGAGGCGATGCCCTGGTCGTTCATGAACTTGGTTTGAAGGACCTGCATGTGTAAGTAAACATGTAGAAAAAGCCAGCCTGAGAAACTTCGGGTAATAGATTGTGAACGGCAACGATGAAATTCGAAAGCGATGTGATGCAGGACATGCACATCATGGGTATCGCGATGGTAGTTTCCGAGCCATTTTCGCTTTGAAGATTGTTCGCAAGTGCCCATGTCCCATCATGAAGAATAGTGAGGACATCATTTCGAATAAGAGTCAGAAATTTATGCACCAAGGCACGACCCCAGTGTCGTCACAAGTGCCAAAGATACAGGAAGGACTGGGATCCGAAGGCTCACCAAAACAGAAGTCCTCGATCCCCTGCATTCCCTCGTCATCTTCAGTCGATGCAGCAGCGTCTCCAGTCGTTGAAACAGCCTCTTCCGTCGTCGAAGGTCCTAAAATAAAGACTGTAGGCAATATGCTGTTGTTGGCGCTGTCTTGCAGTTCGTTCGAAGTGGTATTGACGCCAGAATCGTCGATAGCAGCGTTAAGGGGGCTACCATCGTTCAGGAAGTCGATCATGGCGGTTTCTTGGGCAGCATTGGAGGTATTGTTTGCCACGACGTCGTTAGCTAAGTTAGATTGAGTAGTGGGCGGGTAAATACTTATCGGATCGGTTTCGAAAGCAGGGGGAGTCTCGTTCGAAGAGGGTACAATGTTGATGGTGGGTGAGTCGTCGTCGGTGTCCATGAGCTCGTCCTCCTGAAGATCAGTGTCCTCAGAAGTGTCTGAGTCGATGGGCGACAGAGTCCTATCGGGAACTGAGTTATCGTGAGTTCGATGATGCGGATCTTGAGAATCAATAGACGTACCTGGCGCAGACGAGCATGCATCGCTGCGCAATCACATCATGCGCGCTGGCGGCAGCGATCTCTGTTGACGTCATCGCCCTCGTCCTCGCCCTCGTTCGATCGTCCTCCCTCTAACTGGCTCAGGCGCGATCACATGTTCCAGTACAAAGGCTCGTCGATTTGGCGGGTTTGCGGGGCGAAAAACGCGTCGGGGTTCGAGTTCTGGGAAGGAGGATAGATGGAGGGGAGCGAGCGGACCAGCAGCTGCAGCGAACACAAACGCTGAGTCCGGCGGTGGCGATGGTGGAGATGAAGGGGGGCTTGATGCGGAATCGGGCAGGATGCGTGACCCGAAAGGTGAGGGCTGGTCAATATCTAAATTTAGATCAGGCTGAACATCTGGAGGTGCGGCAGGAGTGGTCGTCGGTGAGACGTGTGGAGCCGGAGAATCGGCTTGAGGAGGTGGAGTGGGAGACGGAGATGCACCCGTGTGGTTGATGAGTGTAGCGATGGGCGGGACTTCGGGAGATCTTCTCGGTGACACCTGAAAGCCATAAAGTAAGGCCTAGCTTGAGCTTAACTCCCCGCATATCCCCTGACTTTCTCCACTGACGGAATTGACGGATGCAGATTGACCTTCATCAGACTCGAGTGACACGTACACGCCGCCGTAGATTACTCACATATCCTGTTTTTGTGGTATGACCATAGATACATCCAATTTCGCCTTTTTCATCCCTCCCGCGTGTATCGTAGGGCTTGAAGTCAATGTGCGAGCGTTTGAAGTGTAATCAATGTCAGGATAACTACAGTGAATTGAATTACGCACCTTAAGCGTTTGAGTCCACTGGCCATCTATAGCAGCGCGTGGTCGTAGTCAGGCAATTGAAATAGATCGAAAACTGTGTAAGAAAGAGACGGCTAGACAAAGTCTGAAATGGAACTTACCTGCGTGAGCAAATCTAGAATCCCATGCGCGTTGCTTCATCGACGTGATCGATTGTGGATCAAGACGGCCTTGGGACTAGAAATTGATGTGCTGGCCTTTCCGTGTTATCGATGTCACAATGATGTACAAGGGTGTCAAAACCGGTGCTGGTGTTTGTGGTGCATGGGTGTCAATCATACCCCAAACGCCGCCTTGAGTCTTCAAGCACAAAATCATGATGGCCTGCGGAGGAACTCAGAGAACGAGGAGAGGAGAACTTCAAAGGTGCGTGACCTTCACAAACATTCTTCGGCCAGACTTATTTGACAATAGGATATAGATCCAGAGGGGGCTGCGTGGCATGCGTACATATGTGAGTGAGCAGGGTAAGAGTCGAGCTCGGCCTTTCGCCAAAGACCAACCATGATGCAAACGCATGACTGTAAGTACGCTCACATAATACATTGGCCCAATAACAGGGCGCCACGAACACTGCCCAAGAGCAAGTAAACTCCGGCGCGGAGGCATTCCAAAAAAACTCACCTTGAGACGAGAGGCATTGCATGGGCGATTCCGATCTTCGCATTCGAAAGAGTCAGACAATTGCCCCGTGCCCCATGGTTGAAGAGTCAAATGATTTCGTCCCACGGCTCATCAGATACCCGCTCGAACTATCAGCACCTGCCCATTTACCCCAGTTGTCATGCTTCGTTCCAACCCCATAATGTATATCTGGCGCTGGTTTAAGTAAGCGAAACGGAAGTAAAGGAGAAGCGGACATGTGCGACAGGAAAAGGACACGGACTCCGTTGAAGCCACCTCCTGGCGTGCCGACACTGCCCCTCGGTACGTCGCGCGACCCTGGCGAGCAGATGAGTGGCGTCGGGTGAGAGGTAACAGTCCTTGCAAAAATGCATTGAATATGCCTCTTCGAGCTTGAGAGGGCGCGAATCATCGATCTACTAACAGGGCGGCCTTGTGCTGCGGTGCACAATTCAGATGTTGCGTGTACAAGCTCAGGATCCGGCAAAAATGCAGCATCAGAAGATCTAGTTGCTCCGCTGGCCTGGATGGGCGCTACAAACCACGATGCTGAAGCAAGGAAAAATTATTTGTCGTCTAAACTCATTGGTGATTTTAATTTCAATACTTTGAGACGCCTTGGCCTCGAGGCGCATGATACAAGTTGACTAGTCCTCTCAGGGCCAAAGTAGACCCTTGCGTTCGCCAATTGACCGCGTCACTTTCTTTCACAGTCAAAGGATTTGAACGATTTTGAGACACCGAGCTTTCTCTTATTCGCCCGTTTATTTTTGATGAGTGAATCGAAATTACTCACTCATGTAAGTAATGACGGTCGTTTGATGACCATATTTCTTGCCTCTCGACCGTGCTTCCGCCAATGTGAGTCTTTCTAAGGGTGGCTGCAATAGACACGTCAACGCACAGTTACATGTGCCCACATTCATCTGGTTTTATGATCACCAACGACGAGCCAAAAACAAAATAGATAACGGGGCGTTCACAATACCCAGGCGTCTCCACAGCTCTACACACGGATAACAATTCTAGAAATGTCCATCTCTACCGTCAATTCATCGCGATACCGATCCATGACCTGCTCATACAACTCCCACCATGATGGTAGCTCAGGCCCGGTAAAGTAACACATCGTGTACTCCCAGTACTCCGGTAGCCATCCAGCCGTCTCCCAATCAATGATCGCGACAATCTTCCCATCCTTCCACAGGATATTGTGTGGTCCAAGATCCCCATGAGTGAAGACCGTCCGGTACACCCGTCCCTTGACCTTGTCAAAGTTGTCGCGAAACTCCGGGAAGTTCTCGCGAACATATTCATAGCCGTAGAGTTGCTGAAAGTCAGCGATGGTGTCGAACGGGCCCCAGGGCTCGGTCGATATCCTCGATTCGAGACAGGGACCACCGTCGACTGCTTGAACTTTCCCTGGCTCCGGGGGCCGGAGGGCGCGCAACTGGTCGATATAGCCCTTGAGCTGGTGCATAGAGCTAAGCTGTTCCTCCTTGGTCAATTGGTGCCACACACGGTGGAGCAGGGGAGCGTCGATGTAATCCATTACGACCCAGGTCTCGTTGTATGCGAAAAAGACATCTTGGACACGGGGTACGGGGATGGAGGTATTCTTGGCGATGAAGTCGAGGGTGCGCGCGTCGGTGAGTCGGACGCGGCCGCCGCCACCGTGCTTGACTATAGTGTCTCGATTGAGACGAATGACAGGATTCCTCTGCGCATATCGGAATATTCCTAGCTTGACTCGCATGTCAAAGGCCCACAAGTCATAACCGCTCAGCGTGCGAAGGCTAGAAAGGTCAAGCTTGTGATGTTTCCTGGGAGGCGATCTGCGTACTGCAACGACTCCTGAAGACTCGCTCGATGCCTGTACTGGGCGAGACGATTGCGCTTGGACACTAATAGCGTTGTCGATATCATTGGGAGGACATGAACATGATTTACACACCTTGGGAATGCTTTATGCATGGTAGAGGAGACGAATGAGTACCACGAATCTCGTGATCATGTGCCTGTCAATCGGCGGGCTGGCGGCATCTTCCGAAACCAGGGATGTTGTTCACAGCGAGAACGAGAACACCGACCTTGAACGCGAATTGCGGATGAACGGCGACCTTCTTTTGTGTTATACCGTTTCTAGACCTCAGGATCAGATAAAATATCTTCCTGTGCAGTCGTCTATGTAGGCCCATCAGGACAATACCACTATTGGCGATTAGATGTGTAAATACACGCGTTGGACGATCTAACGCCGAACGGGGCATTCTACCAACGGAGCGGCCTTGTGCTGCTGTACACAACTCAGATGTTGCCGCGTGTACAAGCCTAGGCTTCAGCCCAAACACAGCATTAGAAGGTCAGCTTGCTGTCACGTTTGAACACCCATTTGGAAAACTGAGCGGGCGCGCTATGAACCACGATGCTGTGCTAATACTCACTGGGCATTCTGATTCATTTTAAGGACTTTGAGGCATCTGATTGGTGAGCATAATAAAAGTTGACTCGTCCTGTCAGGGCCCGAAGTCGACCTGCCTTGCGTTCGCTAACCCGTTCGTAAAGCTGAACGGGCGCTATGGACCACGATGCTGAAATACATGCACTAGGTACTCATTGGGCATTCCAAGTCATAGGTTTAAGGCACCTTGGCCTTGCGGCGCGTTGACTCGTCCTCTCAGGGCCCAAGTCATCCAATGGTATAAAAGGTCACCAGAATTTGCCCACTCCCCATCTTACACCTCTGCAACACACTCATATATTCAGAATGTTGAAAGGCAATCGGTTCCTCTCCTCTACATTTTCTCGTGCTGACTGCTTTGCAGCTTTTGGAATGAACAAAGATCGTCTCTACATGGCTTTATACATTCGAAATGCACGCGAAGGAGACGTCCGCTACCACACCGCACTTCTGCGCATTCCCAAGGGTACGGGACTTGGCGATATAAGTCCATCTGCTTACTGCTACCATGCCGTCAACGACATCGTCGACGGAAAGGAAGTGTGGGTGTATAAAGCCTTACCAACGCGTCCCTTGTCGGTCAAGCTGCGCGCATTGTTATTCCTTGGAAAGATGGAGATTTCTGCGTCCGATTTGGAGCAAACGTTGAAGCAGGTTCCGGTCGTGCAAGACAACCCCAACTGGCGCTGCCACGACTGGATCTGGGCTGCGATGAAGGTTTGTCGTCTGTTATTCTTACACCCAATGTTGATCAACGGCGCTAACTTCAAGGTTTGCATAGCTTCTCGCGGAAAAAGGGATAATCGATCCACTTCCGAGGCAGCCTCAGGACCTTTGGCACGCTGCCATAACTTTTGCGGATGAGAATTCCATCGTTGATGGTCTCGTCCCAACATGCGCCACAGATGGAGAGCGCATCAAGTCTGCCTTCGAAGGGCTTTGAATCCGTCATCGCTTCCATGCTCCTGTGCTGAAAATGTTTTTCCCCCTGTTTTGTGCCCGATATTCTTCACGTCTACCAGATCCATGTTTGTCCTGTATCGCCTCTCATTTTGTAATCAAACTCGTTGTTTGTCGAATCAAATTCAGATGAAGGTTTTCAGAGTATGTACAAGTCCGCGCCTGGGCCCACGTTAGGTGTTAATATAACGAAGTCAATATTTTAGTACGATGGGCAGGTTTAAACTATAGGACAATACTACAACACTACTTCTTGTTTCCTCTTCAATAAAGAGGGCCTACCCCTGTCACTTTTTATGCGCAGGCGGCGATTTTCCACGTCCTTACTGCTTAAAAGCTGTTGCCAACATCAAATGACCCCTTCACGCTCGTAGACAGGACTTACATCCAATGGTGGGGCCGTATCCGTTGAAAAGAGGCTGAACGTGCGATTTCGCAGGATCATCCGACAAACTAGCCATCGGTGGCCAGCCGAGGATGAGAGAAAACACTGAGGACAGCTACCTCAGTGGCCATAACGGTGGATAAGGAGGTTACACGACTGATAGACGCTTAGGCTTCGGCACTCTAGGATTGATCTGCATAAAATCGCTGTAGGAACGTCGCTGATAAGACATGCCTGTGAGCGCTCCATGTCACAGAGAACTGGAATTTGATTTCGTCAGCACATGTAAGATTTTGCGAAGTCAATTGCCCGCTGTCCAAGCCCGTCCTGATGAAAAATCAAATTTCTACTGGTCAACAAAAGCATCATTGGGTGATCCAAGCCCAAGTATAAAAAGTGGAGAGTAGCTCAACAATTACGTAGACTGGGAGACAAAAGATCAACGAACGCAAAACATTGTGCAGAGCGAAAAGACTACCTGACATGGCGATTGACACCTCGACAAGTGCTATGCGCGCGTTGCGCTTGCGGAACGGATGTTAATGCCACGTAGACCTGCAATATCTAGTCAGTACAGGCGTGTGGAGGGAACATTTACCAGCTGTGGATATCGATTCGGAAGGAAAGACGCAAATAAACGGACCACTTGTTGTGTGGCTTCCCCCAGCATGCTCCCGGTTAGCGCCCAAAATTATTTTACGAATAGCTGCCAGTTGAGAGCTACATAAGCGTAATGATCGTCGTCGCCTCCCAGAGGGCGTAAAGAGCCTAGATTCCTGCGGTCTAGGGGTCGGCCATGCGAGATCGCGTGGGCGGGAGACTCTGCCGGCAGCGCTGAGATGCTCGTTTCGCTTGGCGCTTTCCGTGGAGGAGCAGGATTATGCCGGGGAATACGACATGATGTGGCATTGTACGAGTGAAGAATACGGCTGAAGGCGGATCGTCATGCCATCCGCGATCAAACGGCGTACGATGTCTCGGGTATTCCGCGGTTCGTTTGATGCTAGCATCGATTCGACGGCAGTGATGAGGAAACTCGAAGTTGATTGGCTACTCTCTCGGGAGGGAGGAGTTTGCTTCGATTGTAATGATATAATGAACACGCGCGCGTGTGGTAAGTTCCTCGCCCATTGTACGATACCGGTAATCAGCCTCCGTGCGATGAGGACGTTAGGCTGGAAATCGGGCGCGCCTCCCGAATACGGTGGGCACTGGGGAGGTTTATTACGTGGCGTGCAAGCGATTGCGGCCATCGACGTGCAAGGGTCTCAGCCTAGGTACTGCGTGGTTTGTGAAAAGACTATCGAGCGTCGAAGGACCCTTGCGACCTGATGTCGGCGAGAAAAGCAGCAGAGGAACGAATTAATCGGTGGTTTTTCGTATAATCGCCCCGGCCTGGGAGAAGTTCAGTGAGGGATGTCATGAGAGGTCGTGGTCGGGGCAGTACTGGAATCGGCCGTCCAGAGGACGTTGTAAATGAGAGTGCTGTGCAGGTTGAAATGGTGTGTGTAAGCACAAGAGCCCATAGCTTGTCTACCATGGAAGATGGTCATTCATTTTCTGTTGCTGGCGGGCCCTAAGGCTGAGCGCCGAGCGAATCGGTAAGTAACCGGATCGGCAATTTAGCAAAACCCGATATTGTTTTGTACAGTCGTATTTCCTTTTCAACTCAAACGTCGTTCGCCTGGTTTGCTGCGCCACACCGCTGTTCTCAGGAGCACATCTCTGACCTTCGCGCCCATCTTGTTTGCTCGATGTACGACGCCGCACAGGGGTGTGAAAAGTCTGTTGCCAGATCGGACACAGCCACGTTTGATGTGGGGCGGCCGAACGGGCGATATCTTCCCATCTGCAGTGTGTAATAGGAACTCCTCGCACTACTGGCAGCGACGACGATAATGCCAGCAGAACCGACGCTCGCAAAGGTCAAGCGACGCTCTAGTAGAAAGGATTTCGATGAATACCGCTTCGATGGTACACACGCCCGCGAATTAGAGCAGAAGCGTAATAGAGGTATGTCGTGACGTTGCACAACTCCACGCTGCCGCTGACCTTCTTGCCACTATTGCAGGAGAGGTATGTCTGTTCCTGTAATTGACGTAGATGGCGCTGAATGGGTTTACATGTGTGGCCGGGTAGGTTAGTTGCGCCGAATGTCGAAGGTGCGTGGTGCGACCATCGCACATTATGATGCCCGAGGATCGCCCTCCATTAACCTAATCAATCCAGACTAAAGATAAAGTGCGATAAGCAGATTCCGTGTCAGTCTTGCCAGGTACGTCGTCCCAACTCTGCCATTATCGTCGATCCCGACCTTTCCCGAAGAGACGAGGATGCGCCGCTCTGTGTCCAAATGGTGAGTCCTGTCTCAATTCACAGCCTGATCATCCCACTCACTTAGCTTTAGGCAGCCTTTCTACTGGGCAAGGCACTCGGTATGCGCGTCATTTTTCTTCCTCGCTCCTATCCACTAATATGGCTACAGGTTCGTTCTCGCCGCAACGGAACACCTCCACCGCCGAATAGCCAGCCTCAGCGCACGAATACGCCAGCTCGAAGACGCCCTCGCTGCGCTCCAGGCCAAACACTCATCCGAGCCTCATCCGCTGCTGCATGAGGACCTTGTACGCGCCAACGACGACGATGGGATGGGATTGACTGTGGTAGATGAATCCGCTGGCGGGACGGGAGCAGCTGCACCGGACGTCATTGATGCGTTTGGGACGCTGTCAATCTCGGACCACGGCATTTCGCGTTTCTTTGGGCCGACTGGCGGGTCAGAGGTGCGTTGCCTTCCTCTATATGATTTCTTCGCTTACGTTGTCCTCCAGAGCCTCCTATTGGTATGTTCGTACTCTACTATTCCCGCACCCACTAACAGGATCCTCCAAGGCAAATCTCAACGCCCCGCCGGTGAAGCTATCCCCTCAAGAGGCTGCCGGCTCTGCCTCCACCTCCACCACCACTACCCAGTCTCGCCGCGGCTCCAACTCGCCACACACCCACACTGCCTCCGCCACCTCCTCCACCGCCGACCTCGCCCTCTTTTCCCAATCGTTTCCCTTCACCCCGCTCGGCGCGCCCGCAGAAATACAATCCCTCATCGAGACCCACTTACCCTCCTTCGACACCGCATCCAGCCTCGTGCACACATACCTCGCACAGGTCTCCTGGATCTTCCACGGCATCACGCGCGCCCAGATCATCAACGACATGCTGCCCGCCATCTACCGGCACGAACGCACGGGGACCGGGCCCGGCGAAGACTACTCGGGCCCCCACGACCTCGCGCTGCTGTTCATGATCCTCGCGATCGGTGCGCTCGTCCGGCCTGATCCTGAGCCTACTTTGTCCCCGGATACGAATAATGCGCTGGGGGAACATTACCACCAAGTCGCGCGCGCGGCGCTGGCGCTGCAGCCGGTGTTGGAGAAGCCGTCGATTGTGACGATACAGACGTTGCATTTGATGAGTATTTATAATGCGATGAGTGGGAGTGACCTTAGGAGCGAGACAAGCATGGAGATGACGTGGAGCTTGATCACGCTGGCGGCTCATTTGTCCCAGACGGTGCGTGTAGATTCTCTTCCTGTCTTTTTCTTTCTTTCTTTATCCTTCTCCAGTGGTACCTTTTCTGTTTTGTTCAATTCTTCCACAACTTTGCCGTATCACTGCCTCTGTCAGGTTCTCTGTAGCCTCCGTCACATCACGGTTTTTGCCGCGCCCTACGTTCAACTCCCTTCTCGCTCTACTTCCTCACTGGGATGAACGCTAATCATGCCCACGACGTTGCCAGATCGGCCTTCGTATGTTATTTTTCCCTGCTTCCCTACACAACCCTGCCTTGACTGCTGCTGTGATCAGATCGAGACAGCGCACGCTGGGGCCTCTCCGCTAAGATGGTACAGCGCCGGCGCATCCTTTTCTGGGACCTCTTTGTCGCCGATGTCTGGCAGGTACGGCTATCCTCTACGTCTCTCCATGTACATCCCATGCCAACCTAAGCCCGACCTCCCTTTCATAGAGCCTTAACACCGGCCGGCCGCCCTCCTTCTCCCTCGCCTATATTGACTGCAGCTTCCCTGACGCGAAGGATGGCGCTGGCGAGGGCGCAGAAGCAGGTTTTGGCAGTGCATGTACGCGTCGGTTGTCCTGCACCTTACCTTGTGTACTAACCATCACCATCCTACATTTAGTCAGCATCTGGCAATGCCGTTTCGCCGCCGAGTGCGTCGCGGATGTGACGGCGCGCACGCTCACGGCCGAGGCGCCGAGTTACGCGACAATCATGGAGCTCGACCGGAAGGTGCGAGAGTTCCCACTGCCGGAGGGGATGGATGGGAAGCCGCGGGAGAGGGATCCCAAGCGGGACAGCGCGGATAAGGAGAGGGAGAGGGAGGAGGATCTCGCAGGGTCGTTCCAGCGCTGTGTGCTGGATCATATTCGAGAAACAGGTGCGCTGCATCGTCCCGTTAGTCTGGGAGAAGTGTCTTGCTGACCGGGGATTGTGAACGTGAATAGTGCTTATGTATATCCACCGCTCGTTCTTCGCGCAGGCGATCATCGAACAGCCTGTGAACCCGCTGAAGAGCGCGTACGCGCCGTCGTTCTTGGCGGCGTACCGCGCATCGTCTACCATCCTCAAGAGCGTGAGGGAGCAGTTCAACGTCTGGCCCAATTCGTGTGCGCGATTTTGGACGATGTGGACTTTTGCATTTTCCGCCGCGGTGCGTGTGGGTTTTTGCTTTTTAGATTTCCTTTCTGCAGTTGATAATTCGCGAACTTGAATGCTGATCATGGTATCTCAACAGGTCGTCTTTGGGACGGTCGTCACTCGTGGACCACGATCTCCCCTCGCTCAGTCAGCCATGGCCGAACTCGAACAAGCTTGCATTCTCTTCTCAAAAGCTTCTGTCTACAGCATCCGTGCCACCAAAGCTCTCGTACGTCCTTTCTTCCGCGCATCTTCAACGATCTCACATCACCCCGTCGCAGCCCATCCTCACCAAACTCGCAGAGAAAGCGCGTCATGCGCTTGCCGCAGTGCAGAAAGACCCCTCCCCCTTATCGAACGCCGGCGGACTCTTGTGGAACATTCGGGTCGAGCAGGAAGAGAACGAGGACGACGAGCTCGCCATCTTCGCGGGCCACACCCGTTTTGTGTCTGCAAAGAAGCCAGCCATCGCCGACGCGCCACTGCCCCCGCAGCCATCGTATCCCGCCCCTCCTCCTGCGCAACACCAGCATCACCAGCAGCCATATGAAGGACCTCCACTGCCGCCTCCGCCAGTGTTGAACGGCTGGCCGGGGCCCGGGGACGGACAGCCCGGCTACATGTCTGTCTCGGATCAGCCGTCGCTTCACCTTCCGCCGCCGCCTCTTCATTACCCATACGTCGCTTCTGAGCGGACGCACCAGATCGACGCGTACGCAGGCAGGGGCGGGGGTGGTGGTGGTGGTGGCAATGGGGCATGGGAAAGCGAGCGTCCGCCGCCCCGATCTCATCAGCTGCAGCATTCACAGCACGGCTATGGCCCTACTTCCGCTCACATACCGACCCGTGCGCCTGAGTTGATGCAGATGCAGCCCCCCGCCGTCGTCCCGTCATCGCAGTATGGGGCGCAGTACACCTCGTCGTCATCTCACCTCCAGCAGCAGCAGCAGCAGCAGCAGCAGCAGCAACAGTATCGCGCGTCTCAGCATCAGCCGCAGTACCAAAGACATGCGCAGCAGGAGTACACGCAATACCCGTACCACCCTAACCAGGGTCAGCAACACCATCACTACGCCCAGCAGCAGCAGCAGCCGGCGTTCCACCCGCAGACGCAGACGCACCTTCCCAACGCGGATCTCGCGGACTTGGGCTTGGCGGCGCGCGATTCGCGGCTCGATGAGCGGTGGAGCTCGTTCATGCAGGATTCGGGCTTGTTGGAAGGGATCGATTTTCGGGATCAGTAAAGCAGCGGAATGCGTGAAGCCGGTGGAGGGTGCTTTTGGTTTTTGTTTTTCGCTTCGTCGCGCGATTTTATATAGATTTGGTGGTCGTTGTTAGTATTACCTTGTCGAATTGTTGCTATCAGCTTTCGCTTATTTAAAAGTTGTTTTCGCCCGTGTAAAAACGTTATGTATCTTTTATTTTTATCTCTGGCTGGTACTTAAGTGTGCGTCACGCGGGAAGCGCGACGGTAAGTTAGTAATTGCAATACCCACCGGAAACCGATGGGCGTTGGATGGGCGTGCCAGTCATCTGACTGTATGATCGGTTTGCCTGAGACAGCCCACTCCGGGCGCACGAGGAACCTGAAAGGAAACACAAGTGGCGAGGCCAGGTCATGCATGATCAATGGGGCCGGGTCGAATTCAGAACGTGCGCAGCGCGGTGGGGACAAAACGGGAACGCTCGACTCTTCATTAAGACACACATCGTCAATTTAGACATTTACATACGCATGTCAGGGAGACCAAAAAAAGCATGACACAGTCTCGGAGGATCCAGCCGAGGGCAGAGGAATGTGCATGCAAACAAACGCACTAGACTCGAAGAGAAACGAAAAAAAAAGCATCGTCAGGTCGTCTAGACCTCCTCAGTCTAAGTGTTCCTGAACAGCATTCGGCAGGCAGAGTTCGCTCAGGTCGGGCATAGCTGGCTCTACCTGCGTGCAGGCACCCAGTGGGATGCATTGAGCCCTGGAAGGGCCGAGGGGATGAAGGGCGAGAAGCGAGAAGGGGCGGCAGGCCGGGGCCCAGCATTCGAAGACGGGACAAAGAAAAAAAGGAAAAGTATCAGAAGCAGCGGCGAAGAAGACGCCTTGGTATTGGAGAGTAAATCTTGGTACTGGAGAGTAAACACAACTGAAGCTATTAGAGCCGCAGATTCGACGGAGGGCGAAGCACTGTGGAGGGCTTTGGCAGATGATACGATGATAACGCAGACGTTGGTCGGGATGAAGCGGTTGGAGAGAGCACATGCGGATGCCCGGGGTTGGTCAGTCGCTCGAGAACTGTAGGGTCAGAGGGAGCGCTTTTGGGGCAGGAACAGCGATAATCGAGGATGCGTGAGG
This sequence comes from Tricholomella constricta, assembly GCA_013368375.1. Classification (NCBI taxonomy): domain Eukaryota; kingdom Fungi; phylum Basidiomycota; class Agaricomycetes; order Agaricales; family Lyophyllaceae; genus Tricholomella; species Tricholomella constricta. The sequence goes on from JAACJP010000049.1 coordinate 203,753, forward strand.
TTCGAGGTACAGGGAGGCAGGTCAAGGGAAGGAGAGCCGTAGCGGCGATGTGTGGTGGCGCCGTCCTGAGTCGTGAGTTCGTGTGCAGAGTGCGCCCTCATACACGCGCGTGTCGAGAGGGGGCGGGCGGGGGTGCGGGGTGCTGTTGGACGTCGTTGGACAGGCAACGAAAGGCTGGGAATCTACGAGTCACGTCCAGTCAATTGAGATTCAGCTTGTGGCACATGCCGACGCCCCCGGTGTTCGTTGAGGAAACATACTCCAATGTGAAATGGAGGAAACATTGGTATGACGGGGATGCGGTCCGTAATGAGTGCAAGGTAGATAAGGTTGATCTAATGGCGGAGTTTGAGCGATTCCGGAGTGAGAGATATGCAGAAGTTCAATGGCGCACGTAGGTCATCACATCGTTTGCTGTGGAAGATAGTCAGGTTGAGCTGAACACAGTGCAGGTCTACGTACTCCATCCAGCTGAGATACAAGAGGCGATGTACTTGCGGTCAGGACGCAGGTTGTCTAAGTGAAAGGCTGAGTTGAAGGGCAGGTATGTACCTTGTCAGAACACACCTCTAAAACGAGCTATAGGGGGACCGATCAAGTTGGCCTCTAAACCAAGCGTGTCGAAGAGAGTTACAGCAGAAGAGTTTGCAACAGAAGAGTTCAGATGAGTCTGTGGTGGTGGAAAGCCCTCAATTATTAGAATGAGAGCTCGTCTACCAGTCCACAGAGAGCGAAAGAACGCGAGAGCAAGGAACGAGACAGCAGCAAGGGCGCGTACGGCTACAAAGAATCTACCTTTGCTTGCGATTGATTCATAGCAGTGTCAGGCAGGGTGCTTGTGGGACGGGTGGTGGGCGAGGAGAGACTCGGCGTCCTCGTGCATGGTGCGCATTAAACGAACAAAGGCCGCCGTCGACCTTGTGTTGGCCGCCACTCGACCAGAGTGTGTTCTATTCTAGGGATCAACTTAAGTCGCCGCCTACTACTAAAGCACAATGCCTCACCTCGTCTCAGCTCCATTTTCTTCCCGTCATGCTCATCGTCAATGCCGCCACTCTCCAAGTCGCAGGCGTCGTCGCCTTCTACATGTCCGCTGCTCTCGTGGTAAGGCTTCCCAAGCCTCCTTCTCAATCGGGTTTAATCGTCTTGGCAGATGGTTTTCGTGTGCGTCCATCTCGCCCTCTGCTTGTACCATATCCTGATATTTGCGCACCCGACCAGTAACAAAGCTGTCTTGAACAACTCACCCAACCTCCCACTGTTCTTCCTCCTGCTTCAGCTGCTTATCGCTGTTCCGTTCTCGTTTATGTGGTTGGTCTCGTGTTCGACACCCTTTGCTTGCGAGGTATAGAGGCCTCCCACATCTACCCTCTAACAAAGTCATTTACGGCCGGCGATATCGACTTGGCCAGCAGGTAATCAATGACATCTTTATCGCACCCCTTATCTACCGCCAGCATCAGCGCATTGTACGCAGTGAATTTGACACTTGACAGATATTGTCAAATCGATCGTATGGGTACCCAAGCGAAGCTGCGCACACACACCTTTCATGGAGACAAGAAGCCATAAATTTTGATTTTTTAGCGAAAAGAGCCTTGATCAAATCGAGACTCTCGCCTATGACCGCCGAATTGCCCAAATTGGAGATCATCCATCCCAGCCATTGGGGGAGGATCTCCTCGAGGTCAGGAACGCGCGTTACCCTCGTCGAATGCCTAAGTCACGCTGCATATATTCGAGACGAGTGAGACTCGTCGGCCTCTCTTGCGTGAAGGGCTGCACGACGAGCCTGGTCAATTCGATTTTCTTTGTCGTTCGTCCCCCGGAATCGTCGTATTTAGGGGTCTAATAGTTTCAGGTCTGCTCTCGACAAGCCTGCATCGCGCTAAAGCATCGTGGAGTCATGATCAAGAATCAGATATGCGAACCGTTGAAGGCAATCACACCTGATCCAAAGCTTTTGAGGTGCCTTATCACAATTCTTGCTTCCCTTGGGCCCTCTCCCCGGCTTCACCACCATCCGTCCTTCAACTTGCACTTGCTCTCCAGGTGATTGCTAATGCGTTGGAGACAGAATTGGTTTCGGGAGTGAGGCCGGACCGGTCACACGTGGAGTGTGGGAGCCGCATGTGATTTAGCTTAGTGTATAAACTTTTTGTGAACGCGCCTTCGTCAAGCACTTGCGTTCACAATGTCCAAGGCCCGCATCCTCGAAAAGCACGACGACGACGTCGTCATCGTCTCCGCCATCCGTACAGCCATCACAAAGGCACGCAAGGGCGGTTTCAAAGACACTCAACCCGAGCTTCTCTTGTCCCACGTCCTCCGCGCCGTCTACACCCAATCCGGCCTCGACCCCGCCCTCATCGAGGACATCTCTGTCGGGAACGTCCTCCCGGCTGGTGGAGGCGCCAGTGCCGCCCGTATGGCCGCTCTGCACGCCGGGATCCCCTACACCGCCTCCCTCAACACCGTGAACCGCCAGTGCTCCTCCGGCCTCACCAGCGTCAACCAAATCGCGAACCAGATCCGCGCCGGAGAGATTGACATCGGCATCGGTGCGTTCCCTCCTCTCCCTTCCCGTCCCCTCTAACGTCCCTTTCAGGCGCCGGTGTCGAGTCCATGACCATGGGCTACGGCCCCGCTGGTGTGCCCGCCGAATACTCGGAAGAGGTCCTCTCCAACCCCCTCGCGGCCGACTGCCTCATCCCCATGGGCTTCACCTCCGAAAACGTCGCCACCGACTACAACATCTCCCGCGCCGACCAAGACGCCTTTGCCGCCGCCTCCTTCCAGAAAGCCGCCGCCGCCTCCAAGGCCGGCAAGTTCAAGGCCGAGATCCTACCCATCACCGCCCGCGTCGTCGACCCCAAGACCGAGAAGACGGTTGAGGTGCTTGTTGATGCGGATGATGGGATTAGGGAGGGTGTCACGGCTGAGAGCCTGGCGAAGCTCAAGCCCGCGTTTTCCAAGACGGGATCGACACATGCGGGGAATGCGAGCCAGGTGTCGGACGGGGCGGCGGCGGTGCTGCTTGCGCGCCGATCGACGGCGAAGAGGCTGGGGTTGCCGGTGCTGGGCAAGTTTGTGGGCGCGGCGACGGTGGGTGTGCCCCCGCGGATCATGGGTGTCGGTCCGGCGTATGCCATCCCCCGGGTGAGTTCCTGTTTTTTTTCCTTGTTGCGGTGACCAAGCGGCTGAAGGGTCTTTTGCAGGTGCTGGAGAAGACGGGGTTGAGCACGGCAGATGTCGACTTTTATGAGATCAACGAGGCGTTTGCGAGTCAGGCGCTGTACAGCGTACGTGAGCTTGGCTTGCCCGCGGAGAAAGTCAACCCACATGGTGGAGCCATCGCTCTTGGCCACCCCCTCGGCTGCAGTGAGTGTTTGCATTCCTTTTAGCCCTCCTCCCCTCCTATCTCTCTGTCGCACGACTGACCACCCTCCTCCCCACCACAGCCGGCGCCCGCCAGATCGCGACGGGCCTCAACATCGCGAAGCAGTATGGTGCGCGTGTGTTTGTGACAAGCATGTGTATAGGCAGTGGGATGGGCATGGCTGCTGTGTTCGTCAGCGAGCAGTAGGGATTGGGCATGGATGGCGGTGGGGGTGTACATAAATGCTTGTGTGTATTGCTATATATATATAACGTATATATTTTCTTTCTCTTTTCTTCGTTTGCGTGCGCATCTGGGGCACTAGGACCGGGAATCGGATATCGGGATCCGCGGAGAGCGCACCGGCTTTTTTAAGAACTCGCATGTACACGACGTTGACACCAGAAAGTACATGGAAAAGTCTGCAGTAGGTCTACTGCTCGCTCGCTCGCTCGCACCCTGCCCGCCTGCCCGCCCGCCCGCCCTTTCTCCCCATCTCTCTTTACCCGTCCCCGTACCTATCCCCATCTCCATTATATATGCGGGCTCGGGCTCGGGCTCGGACTGAGACTCGGAATCGGACTCGGGTTTGGAGGCGCGCGCGCCCGGATCGATTCTGGATACGCCGTGTACTGGTTAGTGGTAGCGGGATATGCACGTGTACGTCCTTCTCCTTGTCGATACTTCACGTGCGCATATATGCATGTATGTAATATACGCACATACGCATATATGCGCGGGTGCTGGGCCGATGCGAGTGAGGGCGTGTCGAGTGGGGAGTAAGGAGTAAAACGTGAGGAGTAAGCGCGTGTCGTCGAGAGTGGCGGCGAGGGGAAGAGGGAGGGGGAGGTAGAAGGTAGAGGGCGAACCGCCGGCCGAGAATTCTGCCTCCTCATCCTTTCTTCCGATTCGTCCCCTTCTTTCCCTTCCCACCCACCACCATAGAGGCAGGTGGTGTGGAGAGGAAGACCGGTGGCCGGCGTCGAGTTGAGAGTCGGTCGGGGGGATGCAGGACGTATACACGTCTGATCCGGGTTGTTGGGTACGTCCGCCTCCTAAGAAGAGTCCTCCCATCCCTGCCCCCTACCCGCCCTGTTATTTATTAGCACGTCCCGTGCAGGCCAACTAGAACGCGCAGCATGGGTTCCAGATCCCAACATGGTCCCGGTACGTGGCCTTTGCCTTTTGGTCCGGTAGCGTCGCCCGCCTCCCCACAGGCACGATGTACGATATCCCAGCCTCCTTCAGCTGAGACAGACCTACCTCCCCACGTTCAGGATCAGTACATGCGGTACCTGCCGTTGAGGGTGAACGATCGAAAACGGCTCACGGGCACTGCGCTGAAGGAAAGGTCATCGTGATGGCATGCACGCACTCCGGCTCCGGCACCCCATCGCGCTAGCCAACGCATTCATGCCCGGTGCTAACAAACGTGTTTTTTCGGACTCCTTAAGCTCGCGTGCCTAACGCTCGTGAACAAGGAAGGACCATGCATGCGTGCTGCCCGACCAGACGGGCGTAAACATTGGACGGAGGAGAGTCCTCGCGCCACACACTCCAGACACTGCACTCATCTAGGCAGCAGGAGGCTGCGCGGGTTGTGGAAATCTAAAGGTTCGACGTCCGTCTAGGGTATTTCAAAGGCCAAAACGGCGAAGGGGAACGAATCAGAACCTAGACCTTGATGTATGCGCGCAGAGCGCAGCAAGCGCGTGTATTGGTTCAGCACGAGCAGGAGCAAGGAGATGGAACGAGGACTTGAGACAGCGCCCGAGGTTCGTTTCTGGGGCGCCAGTAGGGAGTGCAATGCAGAAAGGGAGACAGGGAACCGAACACATATTCTCCCCACCGCTTCCTTCTCCAGTACTTGCCAGTCCCACTCAGCCCCCTTCCTATCGTCGTTTCTGCCACGCCTCCGCCTCCGCCTCCTCGCCATTGTCCTCCTCTCTGACTTGCCAGAAGCCGATGTCGTGGAGGTCCTGATATTGCATGTGCGAGGGTTTTCGACCCCCACCAACGAGTACGAGCAACTCCCATTCCGGGATGGAACTGCCTCAGCAGGAGGTGCGTTACCGCTGCACGAATTGGATAAGGAGGGTAGGTGAAGACATGTTGTAAACGTGGAAGATTAAAACGCAGCGACAGTCACCCAGCCTGCTCGGTGTGCAGACACCCTTCTTGAATATCGACGTCCCTTGTTCAAGCTTCGTCTCCACGTGCCTGGCCCGCCCTTTTCAACTGAACCGAAGGACTCTAACGTAGAGTAAGTTGAAGTCGGGGGGACGAGACGAGGGCTTTAGGGTTTAGGGTTAGGGAGGAGTGACGATAGAAGGAAGAGTGTTGCTAAACAGACAACAGGGTAGTGGGGAATCCACTAGCCTACCTGTTTCGCTTTTATAGCTCTTCAGGTCTGCATTGCATAATCGAATCCACTTCGAAGTCCGGACGACAGCTGTCGGACCGGGGTAGGTATCCACTTGAACTCCACGACACATGTCATGGACATGCATGTGGCTCCGATGTTTATCAGACCCGGGTGGGGTCCGGGTAACATCAGGTGGGTCGATTTTTGATCCGGTGATTGCGCTCCGGCCGCGCGGTCCGCGCGGTCCGGATATCATGTGACTTTTTAGATGACATACCGTGGCCGGTCACCTATTGCCCCGTGGGGTGCCTTGTGGCGCACACCGTTAGGGTCCGGTTAAGGTTCGGTTAGGGGTTAGCTAACCAATTAAAATCGATCAGATCAAGACTCGAGATTAGTCGAGTAGTACTCACGGTTAGGGTTTAGGTTTAGGATTAGCTAAACACCTCGGTTAATACCGTCTGTCGAAACACAGAGGATCGTAGTACTTACGAGATACAATTTCGTAGTGGTATACAAAGAATTGTGATGTGTATGCCTGCCATTAAGCGCTCGCAAAAAGGCGATGCATAGAGGTCATAGGCCCCCGCGTCCTGCGGCGGAGATACAAGCTTTAGACGACCGAGCCCAAGGGGATCGGCCACCTTACTACGAAAGGCCCTTTTCAGAATTCCTACTTCGAGCCAATCAGTTGGGGCGGGTTTCCCGCTTATCGACAAGGCCGATGCGAGCAGAGCTCCAACAGAAACTTGCGGATGGGGGTTTCCGTTCCCCCGCTTAGCCGCCCCCCGAGGGGGGTAGTACCTATAACGTACACACAGCCGATCACTAATAACATTAGTGACGGGCATTGTAAGCAGTGACCCAGGGATCGTCCGAAGACGGGTTATGATGAAGAACAATGTCTTCTTCGTCGTCATCGGGGGTCTCTGGTTCGAGAGCCGACTGCTCCATCTGGCGAATAACCGTTTGTTTCCAAAGCGATGTGAGGTCGAAGAGGTTGCGTGTTCTTTTACGAGACACGAGCATTCGACGGTTTAGAATATTTATTTTACGGATGTCAGGCATGAGAGTGCGCCCGTCCGATGTCGACACCAAGGTTGTAAACGATGGGTCAATGTCGGAGAGCCCCTCCCAAGAGCTAGACATTTGGTAGTAAGGCGGGGGGGATCTCCCCGCCTCGGCGTTTGTCATGTATTCACGCCAATATCCTAATACGGTTTCGCCCAATTCTTTGGCGTTAAAGTAATTCCATGCCGTGTTAAATTCGGACTTAAGAACAAGAACTCCTTCCGGTGCCGGGCGAGTTTCGTTGAGCCTTTTTGCCCATCGTTCTTTGATGTTTGTCTTAAGCCAGCCTAAAACAACGTCGAGCGGGTAGCCGCGCGTAACGTACAGCCCTAGCAGGGACTGCAGCGCCTAACATAATGTGCCGCACACTGGCCGGGCCAGTGTGTCGCGTAACGGTGCAACTATCTGGCTGGTACAAATGATGGGGATGGATGGTAGAAATATGAGTTGGCTCATGTGCTAAGAGAACCGGGTGAAAATTGTAAAAGTAATTGGTGTTTGGTGGAAATATGACTGATGAGGGGGTAGCATGTCAGCATTTATGCGGTTCTCGCTGGAAAGTTTATAATCTGAAAGAGGAGTATTAAAAGGGTCTAGATGCAAGGAAACTCCGAGAACCGGCGCTCAAATCTTGTGTTACGAGCTTATCAGTGGTGGGTATCAGGAGGAGGACACGTTGTATCTCCGTAACATTTATTCGGTTCTCGCTGGAACTTTGTAATATGAAAGGAGAGTATTAAAAGGCCCCAGATCCAACAGATCTCAGAGAACCGGCGCTCGGATCTTGGGTTACGAGCTTATCAGTTGTCGTATCAGGAGGAGGACATGTTGTATCTTCGTAGCATTTATTCGGTTCTCGCTGGAACTTTGTAATGTGAAAGAGGAGTGTTAAAAGGCCCCAGATCCAACACATCTCAGAGAACCAGTGCTCGGATCTTCAGTCACAAGCTTATCAGTGGCGTACGTGGCGAGTGGTGTACTCAGCGAGTGGCGTACCCGGCAACCGGTTAGAGGTTTGAGTTAGAGGTTTGCGTTAGAGCTTCGGGTGTCTAGTCATTGGCGGGGTGGATAACGACCCGTTATCCATTCAGATTTTGGACCCGATTTTTCTCAAGATTGAAACAAGCAATTGGAGTGAAACCAACAGTAAAATATATACTTTTACATGTCCTCTAGCTCGCGCACTAACTAGTTTGACGAGATATGTATTCTCGGGGGTGCTATGGACCACCGAAAAGAGAGGCAAAAGCGTGGGAAAGTGCACTATTGAGTGTATTCAACGCTTCCACATCCGAGACCTTGGTGTCGGATGACGTTTGTATATACATTCGATGGCTCGCGCACTTTTTTCTAAGAAAATCGGTGAAGAATTGAGTGAGCTGTAGACAATTTTGTGTGGAGGGTTCGGGTGGGTGGCTGATGTGGCTGTGCTTGAAATCCGCTCGGGGCGGTTTTCAATTTCTAAAATATTTACTACAAGTGCGCCACCCACAAAAATTTGCGCGCGCGCTGCGCATTTTGGATCTTCCCTCATCCTGAATTTCCTGGAGGCGGCGCGGCTGAACTGTTGAAAGGCGTCAGGGATCTTTATGACCTGGCGCGCGGGCGCGGGAGCGCGCCTCGGCAAATGCCGGCTACCGCCTCCACTGCAATTCTGGCCCGTTCACTGCACTGTATTGTCCTACCGCAGCCCGTCCCCGCTACTTCGACCAACCCTCCCTTCCTTGTCGTCGTAATACCTTCCCTTGCTGTCAAACTCTGGCTTGATGAAATGCAAGCCATGCATGCAGTGGCGTGAAAATGACTACCGAGAGCGGCTCTTATCTCGTCCTTTCGACTACTACGACCAAACACCATTTCATTGTGAGTATATGCTTTTTCTGATGCTGTTTTCTGCTCAAAAAATGTATCTATACGATATAGAATGTGTCTCAATCGAAACAAGGTCTCCTTCAGCGCAATCTGGCAGATGGCGGGGAAATTTTATCCATGTAGACCTAGTCTCATAGGTGCGTCGTGCGCTCTTCTGCATCACCAATTTATGACCTCTCTTTCCCAGATCGTATACTCACATCGACGGCTCTATCATGCTGTAGGGGCCTTCAAGATCTTCGATCCCGTATCATCAATGCTTCGACAGCTCTCTTCACTCGACACGACAACGACAGTGTCAAATTCACGATCGACACCGTGCAGCCAAGCCGACTACCTTTTCATCGACGTCAGATGTTCCCCCTGCACGCGAACGTTCTTCTATTAGCTTGTAGCATCGTCATTTGACCTGGAGTATGCGTCGTTGGGGCGGCCTTGGGCTCGGGTAAGCAGCACAACTTACAATGGACTTATAGATCTCACAGATTAGCCACCACCAGGTCCTTGAATGCCACAGTTCATCGCATACAGGCGCTTGCATGGGCTAGGGAGATGATGGGAGCAAGGGATGATGGGAGCGAGGGATGATGATGGGAGCGAGGGAAGGAACGATATCGACACAAGCGGGTATGTGCATCTCCGCCGGCGCGTACACACGACGGACTGCATTCTCTTCCACAGAACTCTTCATCAAAGCAAACAGTGCGACAACACGTAGCAAGCACACAGACATATCCAGGCGATACTTGATCTCGGGCACTCGTGGGGTGGGGCTGTGGGGATGCGCTATGGGGCGCATACGGATGGGTATTGTTATTCAGCACTCAAGGTGCGCAGTACGACTGTATTTACTTGATTCATGACATTGACAGATGGTACAGAGTCGGAAAACGACATACGGATGCACGTTCATGGCAGGAAGATGAAGGGCGCGGATCAGGGAGAAGTATGGACATAGGCAGGCATGTGCGCATCTCCAGCGGCGCGGAAAGCATGACTGACTACGCTCAATCCCACAGAACTTGTAAATGAAGCGAAACGCATGACTGGGGCAAATAGCAAGCACACGCACACGTCCGGGTGACGCGACGTCCCGGGCACTTGCAGGGCGGGGCTCTGGGGTTGTGGAGGCGGAGATGAAGTTGAATGTTGGTGTCGCCGAGAGGTTGTGGTCAACGCCGTGGCTGTGTGATCTGCACGTTCTTCCTCCGCTGGTAGCCAGAGAGCATCCCACCTGCCGTGTCTGTCTCCGTCTCTATCGCTCAAATGAAAAAAAAAGTTAATATCTCAAGAGAGCAGCGGGCGGGTGGGCACGACCAAAGGGTAAGAGCAAGCGGGCGGGGAAACGTCGACGGGGACCATCTGCATAGCCTTGCTCCATCTTCGCTTTAGGTGTTGGGTGTGCTCGTGGGTATAATGAATTGTTGTGCCTCCATGACTGAGATGCGCACCCTCACTGAGGGTGCCGCGCACGTGCATTCGAAAGCATACAGAAGTGAGCGATGGAGGAATATATGCAAGCACACCTCGAGTATCATCATTACATCATCGGATGAGTGATCTCTCATGTAGGTGTAAAGGAATCGATCGCAGTAGCTAAGTCCGTCGTTCACGCCATTTGCATGACATTTGTTGCTGATAGAGGTTTGATAGCTAAGTTATATGGAAGTTAATTGATAAATTGCCGTTGTCCAGCTGTATCTATCGTACGGATGAAGTCATACCCGATCTACGCTAACTCATCCGGAACAAAGACAACATACACGACGCGCAAGCGTACGAGTTCAAGTTTGTCAAAATCTATCAGGGCACGAAAGGACCCGTGCAGAGAACTATACCCCGCTGGTAGGACCGGATCGCACACTCTTGGATCAAGACCTTCGAACTCAGGGGTGCGCAATACGATGCAGACGCGGTAGGATTTCTATCTTTCTTTCTTCCCGACTCGAGACGACGCGGCGGCCCCCCTGTGTCGACTCCATGTGGCGCAATCGAGGCGCGCTTTTTTCATTATATCTATGCAAATCATAGTAAGTAGCACATCGACAGCATCATGAATAGCCACTTACCTCTCGTGTAGTACATTCCTGAATAAATTGCTTCATTTTCGGCCTGGTCTTCCCCCCTTGTGGGTCGCAAGTTGTTGTGCGAGATGATGTCATGGCTTAACACGCTCGTGTCCGGCGTCTTTCCATCGCGAATCGACATCTTGCCGCTGTGGAAAGCCGGGGTGGCGCGACTGTCGTCCGTGCGCGGAAGTCTATGGTTGCGATCGTAATGGTGATGCCGGCGCACGATACGGCTGGTGGTAATGGTGGTGGTGGGGTGTAGTGAAAATACCGCCGCGTTGGCACGACTGGGCATATGAGTTCACTGACATCGTCGACGTGCAACCTGGCATACCCCTGCCCCACCGCCGACTCGTACTACTAGAGCGCGACAAACGATTGCCGTGCTCGTCCCTAAACCCCCAATTCCGATCCCAATGCCCATGCCCACCCCAACCGCTAGCCGTCGCCTTCACTCCATACCGTCCCCGTTCGCTTTGCAGAGCCCTACCCCCCGCCCTGATTCGAAGTAACGCGACACCCACTTGCGTCCCGCCGCTTACTTTGTTCCTTAGTTCTGTTCGTTAGTTCTGTGCGACGAAAGCGAGTTAGCAGCACATCTACAACATAATAGATAGCGACTTACCTCTCGTGTAGCATATAAACTTGGTTATATGTCTTTTTTTTCGGCCCTTCCTCTCTGCCTCGTCTGCAGCAGGTCGTTGTGCGAGATGATTCATGTGTCGGCCCGCTCAGTGGCGGCGTATGTCCATCGTGATTTGATGAAGTCATGTTGGGAACTTCTGCTGTAAGAAGCTGAAACGGCGCGACTGTCTGCCATGTGCAGGGATCTGCGATCGCGGGGCTGGTGGTTGCCGGCGCCGGCTGGTCCTGCTGCCGCTGCTGATGGTGAGGTTAGTGGTGAGAGTGCAGTGACGGTAGCGCCGCGTTGGCACGACTGTGGGCGCCGGCACGAGTGCACTGTCATCTGTCCACCCAGGCATTACCCCTGCTCCCCGTGGCCTCGTACTACTGAAGCGCAGCGGCATAGTCGATGTCCATGCCCATCCCAACTGCCAGCCGTCGTCTCTACTCCATCCTGTCCCCATCCCGGGCGCCGTCGCCATCGCCCTCGCTTTGCACACCCCTACCTCGACCCCTCCACGCCATTCATCCAACAGCGCCTCCCCGATCCCCACCGGAGTGTCCGATCTCCGCCATCAACAAGCGTCCCGATCCACTAGACTGAATTCGCAGTCGCACCCGACAGCACATTGCATATCCCGCCGCCCCGCCCCGCCCTTAGCTCCACAACTACCTCCCACCCCTCCCTCCTTTGCCGTCCTCTGCATCCCTCAATGATCGCACCACGGGCGCTGGGAACCACGAGGGGTTCAGTTGTGTTGCAGGGCATAGTCGGCGGCTACCTGATAGATGATGCGATGTGCGTTCCGCAGGGGAACGGGATGGGCGCTGAGAACGGGAGGGCTCACAGCAGCGCCAGCGCCGTAATAACGGCGAGTGTGCACCGGTGCAGAGGAGGCACATAGGGTTCGGAGGCGGAGGGAGGCGGAGAACGCGCTCGGGGCTGGGTAGAGATGGAGGTAGATCGGGATTGAGGGTGAACGAGGAAGGGTGTAGCGTAGCATCGCCTATTACATAGACAAGAAGAAGAATAAAAAGAAACGACGCTTTACGCCGTGCCCCTGTTGAATGAATACGCCTGCGGCACTCCCACCCAACGGCACACCCCCGCAGCTGACATACGCCCCGTTCAGCGCGTGGCTGCCATAGCCCAGAGCGCGAGCTCGTGCACCAAGACTGGCGCCTCCGTTACGGAGGCGGGGGTGGAAGTGGGGTGATCGCAAGGGCAAGAGCGGAGGGACATTTATGCAGGGGGTAGGGGAAGGGCCTTGGTTGCCGTGGTGCTGGGCGCAGTTGCGATGGCGGTGGAGGTGGGCACTACGAGGTGGACAGGTCGATGTAGCGTTGGTGTCGTTGCTGAAGCGAGTGCACGAAGGATTTCCGAGTAACGGATGGTCGGAGCGGGTGGGGGCACTGAGTCCTCTTCGCGCTCAACGAGCGCTCCAGGCGTAGTATAGGATGATAATAAACTGGTTAATTCGATAAGGTTAATCAATTGAAAGGATGGAAAGGCGGCGCACCGTGTGGAGACTAAAACCGACGACGTGGTTGAATCACGAGTGTCTCGAGAGCGAGCTGCCTCTGCCTCCTACACCTTCAACAGTACATCGACCAGCTCCGTTCCTCAGCACCAATTCCTCCATCCATTTAACACTGACCTCCCTCTCAAACCCATCCACCCTCCCAAACCCATCCACATCTATGCCCTCTAGAACGCTTGGCAGTGCGAGAGGAGCTGCGTCGCCGATTGGATCGCGCGCCGGAAACGGCTCGCGGCGCTGTGTCGTAGGGTGCTGCTGTGTGCGTCGGCACAGGGCTTGACGACCTGCTCCGCTTCGACAAGGAGGAGCTGGAGGCTGTGAGGGTGAGAGGGTTAAGCTGAGGAGAGCTGCGGTTTAGGGAAGGGACGTACTGTCTATCCTTTATGATTTCTGTGGTGACCTTTCCGAAGTCGCGGCCCCCGTGTGTGATTTTGAGTCGAGAGCAGCCGTTGCGTGCAGTTTATGTTTTCTGTAGATAACAATGTCAATTGTCAGATGCCGCTAGCGAATAAAGTCATCGTATTATAGCCCGTACCATTCCTTTGCTCGGTTGCGCAGCGCTGTTAACGCTGCCATGGTCAGTTCCACGATGAGGCCGTTGTAACTACTCCAAACACAACGATCGCTTTCGTTCCTTCGTCTTCATAGAAAGTTTTGTATTCCAGTGGGCAGTAGCCGCAGATTCGAGGCGGGCAGAGCAGTTCCTTGAATGTACTTGAAAGAAGGAAGCAAATGCAAACAATCCCTGACATGTCCGATCACCAGATCACATCTCATTCGCCTGCAATCTCTGATCAGCCCATCGACCTCCTGCCATCGACGCTTCAGGACGTGCTTTACCAGACCAGCACTATAGAGATCTTCTGTGGTAGGTTCCTCCTTCGCCTGTGTCCCTACCGCTCACTTAATGCTATCAATATCACCCAGGTGACAAACGAGTAGTACATTCGCCTCGAACCCGACTACAGGTAAAACCATGACCTCGTGCTCGCTCGCGATCCAATTCGCCCAAGTCCGTATCAGTGCTGCCGGTCGTACGTCTCCCATTCTCCCATTCATGCATACTGGACTCACTCCTCACTTTCCAGTCAACCGATCCCGCACGCAACCTGTCCGACGCCTTTGGGCCAAAGTTTTCCAAAGACGCGACAAAGGTAAACCGTCTGGCTTCCAATTGACAACCTCTTTGCCATGGAGATTGACCCGACTAGTTCCATCCAAGAGGTGGTCGAGCAGTGAGTGATTCTTCTTCTTTTCTCTTAAGCCGCTCACACTGATCTCTTATGCATTACCTCTGGGAAAACAGAGGACTCAGACGTCATATGGGCTCGATGATGCAGGACCTCGCATTCACCATCCCCGGCGTGGACGAAGCCATGTCCTTTGCTGAGATAACGAAGTACGTGTGTCTTCCTTCCCACTCAAGCCCTGACGTAGCCACGCACGCCAGGTTTGTCAAGTCAATGGAATACTCCATGGTCGTGTTCGAAACTGCCCCGACCGGCCATACGCTGCGTTCCTCTCCTTCCCAACCGTGCTTGAGCCATCGACTCCGACGGCTCCTGGGCCCGCATGGAGCAGTGTGAGGCGGGCACTCTGACTCCGCAACCCATTTTCCCTGAGGTCTCGTCGCCGGATCGCAAGGTAAGCTCAGCCCATTCCATTCCTATACTTGATTTCCATACGTATCCTAGGTTCTTAAGGCGCTATGGATACCGCGGTTGCCCTCTCCGGAATCCCTCGATCGACCGGCATTTCTGCTCCGGCGTCATAATGAAGGACCACTAACTCTTTCAGGGCTCACTAAGGGTGCCGCGCGCGGCCGGAACAAGTACGTTCTCATAGATTGTGGACGAGCTGCTGAGAAAGATGTTAATACGATGCTGCAGCCTAAAGCGAGATTTCAGCAGACGCAGTGTGTGCCGCATATGCTGATCTGACTTTGGTTTTTTTACAGGGTCTCATCGAAGAACAAGCTTGCGCTGGTCGACTTGCACAGGCTCATTGCGCCTGCGTTCGCCGTGCCGTAGTTGCTTTATTTTGTAGGATGCAACGTGGAAAGCATGTCATTGTAGATAACAAATTACATCCTTTTGCACTAATCTACCTGTCCTCAGTATCCCTGATGTTCGTGAATCAAATGCTGAGCGGCGGCGTCCCTGCGAGGTGCATTGATTCAATAAGTCGCGAACAAAAGGCATAGCTCTACTACACACCTTGCGTTCCCAATACCTGAGTCTGTTCCACGAAAGTCTCCCTGCAGCTCGTCATCCGCCAATCGGTATCACGCCGATGCTTGAAATTTTTGAGGAGCTGTGAATTGCAATCGTTGACACATCATGGACGCGGTACAACACAACGAATCAAAAACACAATGGCACTCACCTCAGGTCGTCCTGGATCTCTCGTTCAAACGTACAGGTGTTCGCAATAGCCCTCCCCTTTCTGCCCACCCGCCTCATCAAATCAGTACCTTGCACATGTATGCGTGCGCCGTTCGGGTTGAGAGAGGGAGGAAGCGACAGCCGAAAGTGGAGATCAGAGTGCGATGGGGCCTAGGCACAGCCGGCTGCATGATTCATATGGTACGTACTCAGGGCAACGAGTCAGAACTATCCGTCTGTCAAAAGAAATAGGCTAGGAGCTCACCAGCGGCATCACTGTAAGGGATGAATCGAAGCACAGATTGCAAGTGAGACCAGAGCAGAGCGCAGTCCTACAGTCGTTGATGATCCGGGAGCAAAAACGCTCGTGTTGGTCCTGCACGCGGAGGATGCTCCGATGCGGGGGTAAAGGGAGGGAGCAGCTGATATGAACCACAGATCAGTATATACTAGTACGCAATCGACACAAAGCGGAAAAGGAGGCAGGGAGCCAGAGGGAAGGAGAAGAGACGAAGGAAAGACAGATGCGCATTAACTACATACCATCCCAACGACGACGTGTTCTGTTCCTCCGTGGTCTGAAGGTTGAGGGCATGGTGGAAGCGCGGAAATGGAGGAGCCCCAATGTACAGACCCATCAGAAGGACGAGGACTGCGTCGATGAAGAGCGGGTACCTCTATGTTGTTATCCTCAGCGGAAGTTCGACCGTGGGTGGAGCAAAGTAGTCGGCGGTGGTGGCGGTTGCGATGGTGGAGGCAGCTGCCTCCGGCTGCGTGAGTTCCGCGTTCGCAATCAGCGCTGTTGAGGCCGCTGCTGCTGTGTGTTCCACAGGCGCATCCTATGGTTTTGATTAACACAAATTCAGTAGCCGCGAATGAAAATGACGAATAGAGCTTTAACGTACCAGCCTTGGACTTTCCTCTCCTCCGTCGATTACACAGCAGTCAATGCCTTGTCCATCGAGGTATCCGGGCGCCCAAGGAGCGGGACGCTGAGCGTGAAGCGGCTCATGAACGGGTGAGCATCGAGGGGCGCGGTCACACCGCTCGCTGTCAGTGTCAGCGTCACTGCCGCTGCTGGTGCTGGTCGTGATATCTGGGGATGAGAGTGAGGTGGGTGGCGGGGACGGCACGGTTGTGGCTGTGGAGAGGCTTGTCGATGGAGGAAAGGATGATGAAAGCGATGCGGCACTAGTGGGCAGCAGGAAGGGTCCTTACGGATGCACGCCTGCGAGAAACGGCGTCAAATGTTGCTGCACGATGGCAGAGAGGGTGGGACTTACCCATGACGAACTAATACTCCATACCCCCCCAAAACTCGCTCGATCCTCTGGTTCCACCACCCTGTCAGCGAAGGTCCTCCAGATCTTCTCCACAGGCCTCGTACCATACATCCACAATGGCATCACCCATGCCGTCCCCCGTACATCTTCTTCACAAAGTCATGCGACACCATTGGGCTTTCCCCGTTTGTACATGTTCCGAGACGACGAAGACGTCGAGGCCAGGTGCGTGTGCGTGTCCAGAAGGGCAGATGGCGTCGGGAGGAGCAGGGATTCTTCAGAGGGGGTGCTAGACATTTTTCTTTGCCATTTTGCGGTGGTATGAGGGTATTCTGAAGGTCAAGGAGCGTGTACGGGGGAGAATAGACTGGCAAGAACGCAGCATGGAGATCACCGTTGACTGCTCGGATCGCTGGCGCCAGAAAATCTTTATCTTATCTGATCCTTCCAGCTATGAGCGTCCTCGACGGATCCAATCTATTCAAGTTCTATCTGTGCGCTGGGTTCTCTCGAGTCTCACTGACATGCAGCCCAGACAAGTTGGACCTCACGCGCGCTCGCAATTAGCTTGTCCATTTATCCATCTTCCGTCTATCCCGAGACGTGCGCAACTGCATCTTGTGACTTGCAGGCAACTGTAAGCTGGACCTTTACTTTCGTGCCACATCTCTACGGGGCCGTCGGAGTGGCTTCCTTCATAACTTTTTTGTATCTTCCCCTGTACATGTTCTCCGAAATTTGGTATGCTCCTGTCTGCGCCCGTCTGAACGGCACTCGAATATCTTTTATGCAGACCATGTGGTACCTGTCTCTTTCTTCGCCATCGCTCTGCAAACCGTGCAACGCCTGGGTCGACCCCACACCTTCATCGCGCCTCTGTAGCCTTAACCCTTAACACATTCGACCGTTCTGACGACCACCACAGAATCCAAGCCTTCCGCCGTCTCTCAGTCTGCATCCCCCCCCCGCCTTCTGCGTCTTCGCTTTTGCCATAGCGCTCCCTGTTTGCCAGTTCTCGTCACGTCCTTAGACATTGGGCTGTAGATTATTCATATCTGGTGCGCATGTCCTTGATTGTCTTTTGAGCGAGGGGTGCAGCTGCGATCCTATTTGCGTTTTTGGGAAGGATGGCTGGGAGTGGGAGTGGGTTGCGGAGTGGAGATGCTGCGCTTGTACGGTAGAGCAATCGAGACTCCAGAGCGGGTAAAATTGAGAAGCGCAGTGGTGGGTGAGCCGTTTCTTTTATTTTGCCCCCTTATCGAGCATATAAAAATCGTTTCTTTTAATTGAAGTCACACAAGGAATACAGAATACAGATACTCGGAAGAAAAGTGCTTGGGAGAGGTCACCAAAAGTCATCTGCTCTACACGAACCTTTTCAAATTTCGAGGACGAAGCGGTCGCCAGCGAGCTCATCGAGGACCTGTACGGAAGCCCGAAGGACCTGCCGATGGAGCAGCCGGGGTCGGCCGCTGTCAGGAAAGTGTAGGCTTGGCCTCGTCCCATACGATGGCTATGGATGCCTGCAGGAGCGCACTACAGGCAAAGGCTAACATAGGTACACGTTCGGTTATCTACTGCTGAGTCAATGCAACCTGGGTATATTTGAAGCGACGAGTCCCTGCACGTCTTTCATGCACTGCTCCCTCGTCTGGCCTCTGCGGGTGCATGTACCCTTCTGTGCTCCGAGTCCGAAGCCCCGAGCCCGAAGCCCCTTGTGGCCAAAAAGTTGTCTTGCAGGTTCAGCTACAACCGTCGTTTTAATATAGTCAACTTGTCTTACAATCCTTTTATCATTTCCCTACATACTAGTTGATGAGGT
This sequence comes from Tricholomella constricta, assembly GCA_013368375.1. Lineage (NCBI taxonomy): Eukaryota > Fungi > Basidiomycota > Agaricomycetes > Agaricales > Lyophyllaceae > Tricholomella > Tricholomella constricta. Next base: position 222,163 of record JAACJP010000049.1, read on the forward strand.
GTATATTTTGTATACCGGAATTACTTATCTAACATAGTCAGTTTTAATAAATTCCAAATTCCGAGTGTTGCCTGTGCCCAAAGCCCGAAGCCCCAATCACATGCTGGAAGCCCAAAGCCCGAAGCCCCGATACCCGTGCTCAAAGCCCGAAGCCCCGCAGCCTCGAGCCCATGCCCGAAGCCCCCAGCTTTTGCCTCAAGCCTGTGCCCTGAGCCCATGCTTTGTAAATGCGATCCCGGTCCGTTTGCTTGCGAGCATGGGTGCATCCTCACTGAGGGTACCATGCACATTGTTCTATTTATTGTTCTCTGCACATTTGGGAACATGTCCAAATTGCAGGCATGGGCGCACCCTCACTGAGGGTGCCATGCACACATGTCCAAAGGAAATACAAATTGCGGGCATGGGCACACCCTCACTGAGGGTGCTGTGCACGTCTTTTGATCTACTGTTCTCCGCATGTTTGGGAAGATGTCCAAATTACAGGCATGGGCACACCCTCACTGAGGGTGCCGTGTACACATGTCAAAATAAAATGCAAATTGCAGGCATGGGCGCACCCTCACTGAGGATGCCATGCATGTCGTTCCATCTACCATTCTCACACATTTGTGAACATGTCTGATTTGCGGGCATGGGCACACCCTCACTGAGGGTGCCATGTACACATGTCCAAATAAAATGCAAATTGCAGGCATGGGCACACCCTCACTGAGGGTGCCATACATGCATGCCGAAATCAAAAATCTGATGGCTATAAATTACGTATGACTAGTGGCGCATTTTCGTGAGATGTTGTTTGAGTGGTACGTTCTAGCAACACATTTGAGTGAGCCTTGGCCATACGCAACAACAACTTTCACTGCAACCGATGTAGCCAATGAGCGACAGGTCAAGGAGGTGTGTACTTCTTTTGTTGTGATCCCGACGGACGGTTGGATTTCTCGCGGGAATGGGTGCACCCTCACTGAGGGTGCCGTGCATACATGTTTAAACAAATGCAAATCAAAGCAAAAATGCCAGCGAGGCAATGTGAAATCTGACGTGCGGTCTGTTTGCTCGATAGCAAGCCAGTATTCTGAGCGAGTATAATAGATCGAACTAGCTACGTACGACTAGCGGCAGTATAATAGATCGGACTAGCTACGTACGGAAGTTTGCTTGCAGCGAGATGCAAGTCAAATCAAACACACTGCACATGATTGTTCCTGACAATGCAAATCTAACGCCAGCAAGGCAACATAGAAGCTGATGCGCAACACGGGCAATTTGCGTGAACACTAGTATTCTCAGCAAGTACAATAAATTACGTACCACTAGCGGGACAGTTTTATGATGTTCCTGACGACGCAAATCCAACGCTAGCGAGGCAATGTAGAATCTGACGGGCGGTCTGCTTTGCATAAAAGCTAGTATTCTCAGCAAGGACAATAAATTATGTATGACTAGTGGCATGTTTTGACGAGATGTCGTTTGAGTGATACGTTCTAACGAGAGCGAGGGAGGGTGTAGGGATATCTTTGGGCATACGCAACAATGACTTTCACTGCAATTGACGTAGCCGATGAGCGACAGGTCAATACGTTCTAGCAACACAATAACCGATGAGTGACGGGTGAAAGCCATTGAAGTCGAGCTCTGTGGTGTGTACTTGTTTTGTTGTGATCCTGACAGTAAGTTTGCTTGCGTGAACGTGGTTGTGCATGCGTGTGCTGATCGCAACGGTTAGCATTCCTTTGAAGCTCAAGAGAAAAAATGTACGGCTACATATGCTGTTGGGGATTGTTGATGCTTGGTTGTCACTGATAGACCTTTCGAACCGTCTGGCTGATGCTTTCAGGAACATGAGCTGCGACTGAACGTGGTGCGTGGGAGGCGACTGGCATACGTGACGGATGGCGTACCTGGCGAGTGGCGTACCCGGCGACCGGTTAGAGGTTATCTAGAGGCTGCTAGGGTTCAACTAGGGTGTGAAGATATTTTTACTAGGGTGCAGGGTGCAGGGTGCAGGGTGCAGGGTGCAGGGGGCAGGGGGCAGGGGGCAGGGTGCAGGGTGCAGGGTGCAGGGTGCAGGGGGCAGGGGGCAGGGTGCTGCAAGGGGCAGGGTGCTGCAGGGGACAGGGGGCAGGGTGCTGCAGGGGACAGGGGACAGGGTGCTGCAGGGTGCAGGGTGCAGGGTGCAGGGTGCAGGGTGCAGGGGACAGCGGAGGACAGGGTGCAGGGAACAGGAGACGGGGTGCAGGATTGTACACAGTATGTGAGCGCGTGGTGTAAATGTCTCATATCATTTATTCAAAATGATCATGCCTTGCGCCACGCATACGCCACACGCGAAACTCCTTAACGACGTTGACTCACCACTCTACATTATCAAAACTGCTTTACTTGTAGAAGATGATCCAACCGCGTGAACTCGAGGCACAGTGAATGAGCGAGAACTCATCTGAGAAGAGGAGCAACAGACAGGGCTGAACTCGTCTCAGACGAGGGAAAGCAAACAGTCATTCCAAGACGGGCCTGAACTCATCTCAGACAAGAGACAGCAAACGCGTCTCAGACGAGAGACAGCATTCTCAACGAGGTGAACATGTCATGGACTACTCCCCAAGTGGACACCGCTGGAAACGAGAAATGAAACATCCGAGTTAGAGAATGAAACACCCAAGACATATACACCCACCCGGGACTCAGTGGACATCGTCGGAGACGAGGAAGGAGGGATCGGCGCACCTGCCAGGGACTACTCCCCGGCAGTGGACGTCGTCGGAGACGAGGAAGGAGGGACACATGATGTGCACACCTGCCAGGTACTACTCTCCGGCAGTGGACGCCGTCAGGGACGAGGAAGGAGGGACCGAACAACAAACGGGCAAGCCACAACTCGTCGCAGACGAGGAACACCAGACGGGCGACAACTCTTCTCAGACGAGGAGCAGCAGACAGGCGACAACTCGTCTCAGACGAGGAACAGCAGACGGGCAGGAACTTGTCGCAGACGAGGAGCAGCAGTTCAGCAAAATGTTCATGCCAGGGACTACTCCCCGGCATCCCACATCGTCGCAGAAGAGATAGGCAAGACCAACGATACATACACCTGCCAGGAACTACTTCCCGGTAAGAGACATTGTTGAAGTAAAGATACAAGCCGGCGATACGTAATGGCTATGCCAGAGACTACTCCCCGGCAGACTAGATCGCGCCGTCACGTTAGAGGTGCCGTGGTAGTGATGATCGTGAAGGATAAGGTGCACAAGTTCAACAGTACTACTACCATCGAACCTATACACCTGCTGCAGGTGGGTGGAGCTGATGGTGTTGGAGGAGCATGTACTTACAAATTTGCGCCCATGGTGTCACGCGACACACGTGGCATACTCGTCTTTTCGTGCTTGAACTTCGTTTGCGCCCATGATTGATACTTTATATTCACCTACATATACAAACACAAGCTCTACTAGTGTAAAGGTGGGATACGATTCCGGATGTCCCTTGAGCCGTTAGTAAGGGTTTGTCCCATCGAAGACTGGTAATCCCTTCATTCGACTCATCAGCAAAATGACATGCACTTATTTGATGACTTAGATGGCTTAGGAAAGACTAAAAGACAGATAAGCTGGTAAAGACGCGAAGTTGGCCTGTCTTTTCAAATCCTAGTCGGGTTCCTTGGCAAAGACAAATTCTACTTAGTTCATGTCTTTTCAAAGGCCACACGGCTTTGTCAAGTCAAAACATACTTTCAATAGTATAAGTCATTTTACAAAAGCCCCAGGGCTTGGTGTCGTACCAGTTTCAGAGGTTTTAGGGTACGTCCAAAGTCCACTATGCTGTCCGCAAAAGGGGCTTAGCAGAAACCGTGGATCAAGGAGCATGATCCGTATTCTCGGATTGCTTACTTCCTCACCTATGCTATGATGTTTCTGGGCATCGTAGGTGGAGCCCTCCAGTGCTGGACTGGATGGAGGGTCGTTCCCCTCATCAAGGGCAACTTTGCCTGGTCATGGACGAAAACTTTGAGTCCGAAGAGGGTGCGTTTAGTGCGAATGGTAAGGGAGGTTGATATGAGCGGATTTGGGTGAGCACATTTTCACGTCTGACTGAAGCGAGCATAAAGTTAACGGTTGATACAGTAACGGCGAATTCGAGATGACCACGGCCTCAAAGAACAATTCATTCGTCAAAGACGGCCGGCCGTCTTTACATCGCATCCACCCTCACTTCAGATAACCTCAGCGCCGCTGCCATCGAGGATGGATACGTGTACAACATCACTGGTTGCACCTACAACATTACGCGCGGGCTTTCCTACACCGATCCTTTAGCTGTTTCGGCGACAAACATCAGCAACATCGCCTCAGACGATGACTTCGATCTCGAAGGATACGTCCAGGCCTGCTCTGCCATCAGCAATACCACCGTCGGGACAGATAATCAACCCCGTTCAAAGCGCGCGAATCAGCACGAAAAGAAGCGCTAGTACCAAGTTCGGGAAGGTCGAGGTCCGGGCTAAGATTCCTAAGGGGTGCGTGCTCGCGAGATTTCTTCCTTTCTATAGGGTCGCTAATCTTTTTTCCAGTGATTGGGTGAGCTGCGCCAATACTGGACCGCGTGTGCATGTGGCGAACGCTAACTTTTTTATGTAGCAGTGGCCAGCTATCTGGATGCTCCCTGTTGATAACAAGTATGGACCGTGGCCCCTAAGTGGTACGTTCATATCATCCTCTTTGTCCTGTGACGTTACGTTGCACCCTTTTACATATTGTGTCTCCTACAGGTGAAATCGACATCATGGAAGCAGTGCGTATTCACCCGCCCTCCTCTCCCTTTTTATTTCTTATATCATGGACAGACACTAGTGAGGCCGTTGGGGACCCGTTCCGTCCCCAATCGGCCTCGCGACCTGGAGGCCTGGCGACTTGCGCCTGGCCTTCCACTCCCAAACTCACAAGTGCCTATCTATAGAATATAATATTACGAACTAATGGCGAATGGAAAACGACATAAGATAATGCAACCGTCGACGTGGTCTTAGATAAGTGAGTATTCAAAAGGTGTGTACTAAATAGGCACTCTATGCTCCAGGAGGTATTCAGAATATACTTACGTCAAGGAATTCACTGTTGTCTTAACTTGAATCGACTATTAATACTGTTTATTCTGTCCTTATAATGCGACTGTCGACGCGTTCTCGGTTCAATTGCAACTTCGACCTTTCCGACCACAATCAATTTCAATCGTCAAGAAATCAAGCAAACCGACCAAAGTAAGTATTGTACACCTTGTTTAAATTTGTTGAGGCTAATCTAACTGCAGTCTACATTGGAAATGCCCCGCGGACGCCGTTACACAGAGGTCGACCCCCCCTTCGAAGAAGCGCCCACCTACGATGAAATGAAGGAGTGGCCGGTAAGTGCAATCGATTCGTTGGCTGCGTCTGGCCAACGCTGGGGGGGCAGGACTTTCAGATCGTTGGTGTACATTGGTCAAGGCGTTGGATTCGGGGGCGGTTCCGTGAAGTCGTTGAGAACAGGGTAGGTTTGCCTTTGCTTCGTTTTGTTTTGCGACACTCATGGCCGCGCAGAGAGGAGTAATCGGTGTCAAGGTGGTCTTGGGCGACGGCTATCTGGGGAGAACAGTTGTGGTGGACCGACAGGACATTTACCTTCGAGGTTAAGTAGATATTTGGGAGACATTCGCAGCAAAGGCACCATACTAAATACAATGGACAACGTTCATTGAATTTCACTGACATTGTAGAGTATGATAGCAATTAGTGTAACCCATGTAAAGTAACATAGAAGGAATATAATATGCACGTTGGCCTGGCCGCCGCTCACGATTGGTGAGCCCCCACCAGGCAATCCTACGTGGGCGCCACCTGTGCGAAAGAGAGGAGGCAAGAACCCCCGGTGACTGCTGGCCTAGGCGCCGAAGACGCGCATGCGCCACAAAACCCAGCAGATTTTCTTTATATAATAGCTTTATATAACATAGAGTACAGGATGTTGACTTCGACAGCAATGATTCCCGACGATAACAGAACGACCGTAGATACATACACCTGCCCGGGGCTCAGCGCTCAGTGACGAGGAATGAAAGACCCAGGTTGAATATACCTGCTTGGGTCTCGGTGGATAGACGACCATGAATTACCCGAGATAGATACACCTGCCCGGGACTCAGTGCGGAGAAATGAAGACCCAAGGTACGTATACGTACACCTGTCGGGACTTATTGGCGAGGATTCAGTGATGAAGAATAAAAGGCCCACGATATATCCACCTTCAATAAATTACCCGAGATGGATACACCTGTCTGGGGCACAGTGACAAGGAATTGGCCGACTCAGTGACGAGGAATAGATTACCCGAGATGCATACATCCCGGGACTCAGTGGCAAAGTATAAAAAACCAAGGTACATCCATCAGTGACGAGGAATAAATTACCCGAGATGGATATACCTGTCCGGGACTCAGTGACGAAGAATCGAAAAACCCAGGATACATGGAGAGACAGCAAAGTCGTCTCAGACGAGAGACAGCAAACGGGCGTTCTCAACGAGGTGAACATGTCAGGGACTACTCCCCAGTGGACATCGTCATAGACGAGGAATGAAAGACCCGGACACTTACCCGGGACTCAGTGGACATCGTCGGAGACAAGGGGTGAAAGACCCGGACACATACCCGGGACTCAGTGGACATCGTCAGAGACGGGGAAGGAGGGCCCGTCGATGTGTACAGATGCCAGGGACTACTCCCCGGCAGTGGACGTCGTCGTAGACGAAAAATGAAAGACCCGGACACTTACCCGGGACTCAGTGGACATCGTCGGAGACAAGGGGTGAAAGACCCGGACACATACCCGGGACTCAGTGGACATCGTCAGAGACGGGGAAGGAGGGCCCGCCAATGTGTACAGATGCCAGGGACTACTCCCCGGCAGTGGACGTCGTCGTAGACGAGGAATGAAAGACCCGGACACATACCCGGGACTCAGTGGACATCGTCGGAGACAAGGAATGAAAGACCCGGACACATACCCGATGTCCACGGAGTCCCGGGTAACATCTCATCAAGAAATCCAATTTCTTCGGGAGAATACTGAGCCATGCGCAAGATGAATGCTGCTCGGCGAGGCTCGTTACGTTCGAGTGCAATGCGCTTGAGTTTTTTTCGGCTGACATTTGTCCTTTCGAGTTCACGATGAATAGTGGTGTAGTTGACTGAGATAAAACGGTTGGTCTCAAGAAGGTACAGTAACTCGTCCAAGAAGTAGTCTGGGTTTTGACGAATGAGTTGACAGAGGTAATGCAGGTCGTCTTGAACAAGGTTGCGAACACGTCCACGTAGGCTGCTTTGAGGGGGGACAACGTCCCCTGTATTACGCCAGAGCTTCAATATGCGGTACCAAGTGCGTTCAGAGAAGCCACAGCTGTCAAGGATATCATTCAGGGAAAGGAGATTGCGCTCATAAAGTCGAACTGCTGCAATTTTAACATCGCGGCTGATTTTACGATACATGATGTGGTTTGAAAGAGCAAAATATGACTAAGTTCTAAATCTTGTAATTGACGAATAATTTCCGAAACTGCCATCATTTATGCAAACGGCTGTAATATAAACGCCATTAAAAACGGTAGAGAGGTAAACTGATCAATGTCAAGTATCAGGAAGCGGTAAGATTTACTCACCTCATCGAAGAAATGGCGGGCACTACGGCGGGACGGTGGCCGACTGGATCAGAGGGCATCATACACCAGGCCATCATCGCGCACCACATCAGCCACGCCGTCTTCATCTTCCCACTCCTTAAGCAACTCCACCAAGTGTTCACCCCGTTCGAATATCTGCTGCCTAGAACGCAAGGTGACAGACGGTCTGTTGGGAACCTGCGTGAGCGTCATGAGACAATCAGCCGGAAGACGGCTGCCATCGTTCATGTCTTCATCGAGGGCTCGAACGATCTGCGAACATAGAGCTTCGTCGGCAGCACGGGCCTTAAAGAGGGCGGTTTCGGCAAGCGCTGCTGCATAGCCATGCGTCTCGACCCGGTCTTCAGCAGCCGCGCGCTCCATACCGGCCTTACAAAACGCATCGACTAAAGCCTTTACCTCTTAAGCAAAATACATCAGTTTATGGAAGGATAAAAAGCAGTGCGGCAACTTACTGTACGGTATGTCGGGGACACCTTGCAGCCTTTCCGCAAGTGCGACGCGCGCGGATATGGGAAGGCGAAAGCTGCAAGTAGCAGCTTCTCCAAGCGCGATACAGCACCTGCACGGAACACCCCAACCTTGGAGCTTGCACGGACCCCTAGACGGGTCGCCGGCACACGAAATACAGGAACGTGGGACCTATGCAGGACGGAAGTAAGCAAAGAAAAAAAAGGACGAGTAGAAGGATCAGTGAATGCATCTTACCGCCGCATGCGATGACGACATGGTCTTGAGGAGGGACGAGCCCTGAACGGACAGCGGTGAGGCACTTCGAGGAGGTAACAGGTAAGACATGTGGTGAAAGCGTTATCGTTGGGTTAAAGGCAGAGGATATGAACGAGGACCTTATATATAAAACCCCAAAACAGATCACGAAATGGAGTATGCGGACCCATCTCAGAAGGACGCCAATAATACGACAAGGAACGCAGCTTCCTTCGAATCTGGTATGTGGAATTCCTGATGCGGAGGCCTCTCACGATTGATCAGATCGCCTTTGAATCCCGCGATCTGGCTTCACCGCCACCGTGTGACTCGGGCGCCATTTACGTGTTGATTCAGGGAGAAATTCTTGAATCGAAGTGACCATTGACGAGCAGGGCATATAAATGAAGGCCCAAAGCCGAACGGCAGATAGATTGAGCACAACCTCGGGGACATGACATACGTACAGCAATATTGAAGGTCGATTGACAGGCCTAATAAGAACCCTCTTCTTCTGCCAAGGAAACCGGGGAAGTGATCAAAGAGAACACATATGGCGAGTGAAGAAAGGAAGAGATTAAAAAAACAATGAGGGACAGCATACAAACATAACGGAGCAGACGCACTCTCGTGGTCGTAGTCAAACGCCTCAGGTGTGTACATGCCGGTGTACGGACCATAGCAGTAGTCTTCGTGTTTACCATAAAGACCGCAATGCTCGCATCGATACTCGGTCCAAACTTGGGAAGCCGTCACGCGCGGTCGACGGAGCAAAGAAAAATACGTACCATGCCATATATCGTCGTCATCAGCTTCACTTATGTCGATGAGAGACGTGTCGAAAAGGCGCATGTGCGCTAACCGAACGGAACATGTCGGTAAAAGAGCAAAAGGCAAAGGAACTGTAACCAGGTGAACGAACCTTCCCACTCTTCGCGGATCTCCTCATCAGAACATACAGGCGACTCGTCGGATTGCAACGGCTCCTGCGAGCTTCGGATGTCGGCATCCCACTCAACTGATACAAGACCGTCAAGGGGCAAAGGACAAAGGAAGGCACGACCCACTCAAAAACTCGACTGAAGGGAAGTCTTCAGCTTTCTCACCGCCGTGTGCAACCGATAAAGCACCGTCTGCCACGGTATCCGGCATAGTACCTGCAGAAACGCGAAAAACGCGCTCAGCAAACTAAGAATAACAGGTTAGTCGTCGTGTTGCAGCGAGCAACCGCATGGCCACCAACACAGCCACGACCACCGACGGAGATGAGACGATGCAAGAATCGACATGGTTTCGACAGAGCAGCTACGCTGAGCACACCCCGCGCGCGAGACAGCCCTCGATGGTCGGTACGGGGGATTCGTTCACGTTGAGGCCGGCGGTGTGGACAGAAGAGGAGGTCGCTGATGCAGGTACGCGTCGTAACCGGGATCGCGTCTCCAGACCGTCTGAGCTGACAATAAAGTGTAGGTCGCCGCCAAGGTGTCAAGTCCGCCGCCCCAAGGCCAAAGCTGTACAGAGGAGACAGCCGAACTTTACTCAACCCGAGCTGGCCGTCTCCGTAAAAAGACATGGTTGAGGTGTTAACCCAGATGATGATTTGACATGTACAGCTTACTGTTGCACTAGTACTAAGAACGGTTCAAAAGAGCAAAATTTCAATGTCCTTCGTCGCGCGAGCCAAGAACACCCAAAAAATATGTATACTATCACAAGGTTCTGCTTAGTCGGACTCCTCGGCCTCATTCCGCTCTTCTATGAAAGTTGGCATTGCATGTTGCTTCAACAGTATGCGCGGCGCGGCCTGAGTTTTCGCCGTCGAGGATGCCGGCCAGCGAGTGAACCCCCCAACAGCTTTTGTGGGCCACATCTTGTCTTGTTGGGCATCGGGAATCCAATTCCACGTCCTAATGCGCTTCCATATCTCCTCGCGCGTGTCGCTGATAAGCGCCTTGTCGTTGTTGGGATTTTCGATGAACGTCATCCATGTGCGGAAGTAGGGGCAGCTTGGATAATTCTGGACAGCAGATGAGGTCTTAAAACCTGGCTTGGGGAACAGCCACTTGAAAGCCCTCTGCCAGTCAGCGGAGGGCGCATTGCGGTAGGCGACACTGGTGAAAATCGCGGAGAGTGTGAGGTTTTTGTAGATGTCCTCGTTTCCGCTCTGCCGTTCGACCGGGCTAAGCTTGAGATACGATGCGTTTGTGATGCCACGAGGGTTGGGAGATTTTCCGGTCACGTCGATGACAAATTGACGGAACAATTGGGAAAGGAAGTTATCGATAGTCTGGGGAGCGTCATCAGAGGAAGAGGCCCGGTCCTCTACATCAGAGCCGTCGTCCTGGTGAGCAGGGGCAAGGGAATGCCCTTGTGCGCTAAGGTTGAAGAGAACAGGTTCCGGCTGCCCTGACCAGTTGACGTATGTTGGCATTCTTCTCTTGTTCGTCGTGGCACGTGTACGAGCGATCACGTTTCTGTCGACAATGCCCGACTTGATGTACTTCGAATATACCTCCTCGATTGTCAGACCCTCAAACCAAAATTTGAACGCTGCGGGTATAAGGGTAGGCCCACCAATTCGTAGGCGAGGGACATCCCCTATCATCAAGCGTCTGAAGAAGACGCAGCCGTAGGGGTTATACGGGACGCGAGCGGACGTAGTGCCGTCATCGGACCCGGACTCCTCTTCCTCTTCCTCCGGGGCTCCTCGAATAGCGACATTGTACGCGACAACCTCGCGGTTGACTCCCCGTGACTCTGTGACTGGCAGTACGACGTCCATGAGTCGTCTCGCGGCAGGTCCGTCCTCGGGACGAGCATGTAGGCCGTTTGCAAGCCACACGCAAGCAGCGGTCAAGGTGAGCGCTTCGGGGATGAGACGCATGTTGCTCTTGCCGGTGGCTTGGAGGGTTAGGGTTTTGCTGATCGCCGACAGTCGTGTCATGCGAAACGTCCTGTCCGAATTCAGAAGTACATCAAGAGCGTAGATGTGATGAACTCACCACCAGTCCTTGCGTCCAAAAGCACAAAGGCAAGCTCGCAATCTGTCAGGCTCGAGCTCCAAAAGTATTTGTGTAGCGAACCGAAACGGAACTCGGACCTAGAGACGTGCACTGGAGGAGTTTGCACCTTGCGCCTGCTCGTAGATGGTATAGATACCCTGGACCGTCTTGGGCGGCTGTTTTAGCGCCATCGCCTCTTTCACGGTAAGGAATTTGGCGTGGTGGAAGCCCTCAACGTTATAAGTTACGGATTTATCGGTGGTGTATGCTTGAATGTATGAAACTTCGAATTCTCCCTGTGCGCGGACGCCAGGAACGATGCGAAAGCCGCTCACGGTGGTGAGATGACTGGCGAGGTCTCGAGCGTACTTGGACGAGTTTATGTCTGTGATCCTTTCAGCGTTAGCGTTGTCAATGCCCAGCGCCTGTTGAACGATCTCGCTGTGTGCAGGGGTGATCCATTGAAGGCATGCATTCCGTTCGCTGCTGATCTGGATGCCGACATCGACGTACCAGTCGCCGAACATCCTTATGTCAGGGGAGAGCTGTGCGTCGGTGATGAACTCGTTCAGATAATAGTCGGCGGACATTTCATCCACCCTATGGAGGGTGCCGTGCTTGACGCCTCGGATGGTATGCATGATGAAGAAATCCCGCGCCCAAGCGATATCCTCCTGCGCAACGAACGGGTTGTCGTCTAACTCGATGCGAATGCGATCTGCGAGCACAGCAACTGCTTCTCGCGGGATGACCTTCGTCGCCCACGAGAACCCCCCGTGGCTCCTCTGTGCTCTGATACGCTCTGTGGTGTACGTCGCGGGCCATTCTGCAGCGACAGTATGGCCAAGCAGCGTGACGATGGCAGGACGGAGCCCGTTCTCGTACCAAAAAGCGCGCTCGGTTTCGGTCAGATGATAAGGCTGTCTGCCTTTCGCGCGCACGGGAGACCAAAGCCCCGGGAAGAACACATTTAGCTGATGGCGAGCGCCGAAGGTCCCAAACTCAAAGTTTGGGATCTTATGGTACGGTACTTGGGTCACCGCCTGCCGAAATTCCGTTCGTTAGATTTATGCCGTTTGAGGATACGTATAGTGAGAACTTACCCGCTGATATGGGAGGGGATGCTCAAGATGGATACTCGTCCTGAGAGCAAAGGATGCGTGCGGGACAGCGTATACAGTGATGGGGGCTTCGACCATGATATTCTCGGCAAAACCAATGAGGGAATCGTAATCTCGAGAGATGATGAGAGGGTGGTCTTCGCCGACGATGTCCTGTATCGGGTCCATGAAGACCTGTCGCAAAATGTCGTCGTCGTAATCCCAGTATTCACCAGTAAGCACGAATCGAATAAAAGGATCGTCTTCATCGTACGCCTGTGAGATTCGAAAGGCGCGCTCATTGAACTGATGCAGAGTGTGAGAGACGGTGTTGTAGTTGTTGTATAGGTCAGCCATGGGGGAAGGGGAATGTAGGGTGTACGACGTTTAAGCACATTTATAATGAAGAGCGAACGCTGCATTCACGAGTGAAGCTCGAGTGGTATATCATGACAAAGTAAGTCAAGAGTTGTATGTATTAGGGTTGTTACATAAAAGGGTACGTCTACAAGAGAGGTAGGAGTCGACGAAGTGGACGAGGTACGTTGATAGTGCCTAGGCTGAGAGGACGTTGTGCCTGATCGTCGTTGACGATGCGCAGGCTGCGAGGGATGACATTTTGATCAAGTTCTGGAGAAGCAAATGAAGAGCGGATATAAATGCAGGGGTGGTCTGACAGCAAGCAAGCCTCGCCACGTAAGGAGATGAACATGAGGTGAGAGAGGCCGAGGATATTTGTGCCTAGACGCGGATGGGATGGGGAATTGCGACGTCAAGGTACGTTGCATGTCGGTCACCAGGAAGGACAGCTGCATTGTGAAGCAGGCATCCGGGATGTTTAGACCTTCAGAAAAATCGTAAAGGGTAATGTCAGGGAGTTCCCAGTCCAGGGGTACGAAAGCGCCAGGTGGAATTGCCTTGAGGACCAGAACCGTAAGACCGTGGATATGAGAGACGATCATACAGGGAACTACTCCCCTGCAGAACGCATCATCTTCGAAGAGGAAGGAGAGATACACTGGGGCCAGCTGCAGAGAACTCCTTCTCTGCAGGAGGCCGCGGTGATGGGAGAGGAAGAGGAGAGCATCGTCGTAGACGATGAGTGGGAGGGAACTTGTCTTATCCAGATCGTCCTTGACAATTTTCCCACATACTCAGGCGCTCACTGCGGGCATAAGCCCATATAAGCGTCGGATATAATTTGAAATTTCGGATATATCTTCAATTTATTTGATATTAGACCCATTATTAAAATATATTCAAAATAAAATCTCCGATGTTTTCGGCTTTGTGGGAATATTTACACTGCGGGCATGAGCCCATTTGATCAAGATTTAATCGTCGGATATATTTTGAATGTCGGATTTATGTTGAATATATTTCATTTCACACTCATTATTAAAATATATTCAACATAACATCCCTGATGTTTTGGGCTTCCCCCCGCTGTTCCTGTTCAGGGACCTTGTCAGTATAATATACTCCTCCTCCTCCTCCCCGCGGTGTTATTTATGTGGGAGAAAATTGTCAAGCGCTGGGAAAATTCATCTATGTGGGAAAATTGTCAAGGACGATCTGGATAAGACAAGTTCCCTCCCACTCATCGTCTACGACGATGCTCTCCTCTTCCTCTCCCATCACCGCGGCCTCCTGCAGAGAAGGAGTTCTCTGCAGCTGGCCCCAGTGTATCTCTCCTTCCTCTTCGAAGATGATGCGTTCTGCAGGGGAGTAGTTCCCTGTATGATCGTCTCTCATATCCACGGTCTTACGGTTCTGGTCCTCAAGGCAATTCCACCTGGCGCTTTCGTACCCCTGGACTGGGAACTCCCAAATTGTCAAGGACGATCTCCCAGATGCTGGATAAGACAAGTTCCCACTCATCGTCTACGACGATGCTCTCCTCTTCCTCTCCCATCACCGCGGCCTCCTGCAGAGAAGGAGTTCTCTGCAGCTGGCCCCAGTGTATCTCTCCTTCCTCTTCGAAGATGATGCGTTCTGCAGGGGAGTAGTCCCCTGTATGATCGTCTCTCATATCCACGGTCTTACGGTTCTGGTCCTCAAGGCAATTCCACCTGGCGCTTTCGTACCCCTGGACTGGGAACTCCCTGACATTACCCTTTACGATTTTTCTGAAGGTCTAAACATCCCGGATGCCTGCTTCACAATGCAGCTGTCCTTCCTGGTGACCGACATGCAACGTACCTTGACGTCGCAATTCCCCATCCCATCCGCGTCTAGGCACAAATATCCTCGGCCTCTCTCACCTCATGTTCATCTCCTTACGTGGCGAGGCTTGCTTGCTGTCAGACCACCCCTGCATTTATATCCGCTCTTCATTTGCTTCTCCAGGACTTGATCAAAATGTCATCCCTCGCAGCCTGCGCATCGTCAACGACGATCAGGCACAACGTCCTCTCAACCTAGGCACTGTCAACGTATTTCATCCACTTCGTTTTTGTCTCTAAGGTAATTGTTCTCCCTTTGAAACTAACGGCCCTCAAAACTGAAGCCCAGCCCTGTAGATCGGATCAGGAGTCCGAAGCCTGATTCACGTCTTTTTGCTCTGGAGTAGTGCCTCGCCTCGTATAGATCGTTGATTCTGTTACCTGTCGCTCGATTACCGTTTCGATAATGCAATACACAATGGAACCCCTTTTTTCTACGTACATCCCAGCGCTGGTAGCGGCAGTTAAAGTTGAAGACGAATTATCCTCTTCGTCGTCCCGCCTTTTTCCCTCCGTTATGCCCAGTCACACGGCGTCTAGCGCGCTGGTAAAGCTTTTCGATCCTACTGGAGCCCCTTGGGAGTGGCCCGCCTGGCAGGATCGCACTGGAGTTCTCCATGGCCTCTTCCCGGAGGACGACAAGCACCTTCCTTATGGCTGGACTCGTCAAAATGCCATCGACATCCAGTCCTACTTCCGCGCTTATCACCTCCTCCCCACAGAAGAAAAAAAGATGGCCTTCGCGGCGAAGACAAAGGGTGGGTCGGCTCACCCGGGTCGTGAGTTGTGGAATAACTGGGTGATGCGCCGCTGGAACGCTTGGGGCATCCATGACATCGTGGTCCAGGAGCTGAAGGAGGCCGAGATTCACCCCTTAAACATCATCGTACGCGAGAACGATCCCTCCGCCCCCTGGCCCACGTCCGACTTTTACATCCCGATGATCTTGGACTCTCTCGCACTGCGACTTTTCGGCGAGGAGGCGTTCCCAAGCGGCGCTGGCGTCTTGACGACGAACATACGCAAGTGTATCCACATCATCGCCCAGAAGTCCTGGAATACGATCCGCGTCCAGGTCGGGGTTCTGAAGAATCGCCCCAATGAGATAATGGCAACTGCGCTCGCCGCGTTCAAAGGTGAGCTTTTTTGCCTTCACTCTAGTACTTGCTCATTTTTTATTGACCATAGACTTGGAGAATGGAAAGCCCACGAAGGCAAAGGTCTCCCGTGCCATCTGGGCAGTCTCTAAGTGGAAAAGTTGCGCGCAACTTTACAACACTCCCGATAACGTCAAGGCGGCCGAAGATATGCTAGCTGAACTGCAGGCAATCTTGGAGGCTTTAGGAGCGAAGATTAAGAAGCGAGTGGAACCCGCAGGTACAACAACTCCTCATCTGATAATCGTTCTTAAATCTGACCGGATATACAGGCATATGCAAGGTGTCCACTGTCGACCTGAAGGGCCTGGCTACAGAAGAAGACGTCTCTGACCTCCTGGCTCTCTATGACGAGTATTTTGACCAAGATGCTGAGGACCAGGATGAGCCGCCGATTTCTGACGCTCTGCCCGATAAGCAGCAGCTCAACGACTGCGGTGGAGATTTCGGGATGGAACTGGAGGCAAAGATGACTCCCGCTTCGTTGGCATTGTCGTTGGGCTTCAAGACGGGCCTTCCCCCGTCGTTCAATCTCCTCCGCGACAGGTCTGGCATATCCCCTTGGGACGACCCGTTGACCTTTGCTGACCCCAAGGCTGACCCCTTGCCCTGCAACCTCTCAAAGCTCTGCCTCCATTGGCATCAGCTTGCCGGCGTGCATTCCATCGTACGCAGCATCTTCACAGAAGTTGCCGACCCATCCCACACGACTGGGGTGCTTGTCGGAGACGAGGTGGGCCTTGGGAAGACTGCGCAAGCGATTTCAACCATCGCGTTCCTGATGCAAGTCATCCGCCTTCAGGAGACGAAGCGGAAGCTGCCTAGACTGATCGGTGAGATTGTCTTCACGAATATGTCGTCTTGCGGCATGCTAATTCCTTTTCTCAGCGAAACGTTGTTACCTTGGGGGGAGCGACAATATCCCGTCGCTGCCGCATCTCATCCTTTGCCCTGGCACCCTCATCGCACAATGGGTGAGCGAACTGAAGGTGTTGCTGCGCCCCAAGAGCGTGGACATATTTGTCTATGAGAGTCAATCCGACAGCCGCCAATTCTGGAGTTCATCCAGCGCTTTTCAACAGTCGAAGCACAAGCCTCACAACAGAATCGTCGTCATGAGCCACTCCGTACGCCACGTCTCATGCGTTGCTTGAATTTCATCCTGACCAACTGCAAATCAGGCTCTGTTCAATGACATGAACAGTCTCCATCAAAACCTGAAGAAGAAGAAGGGGGGCCCTCGTCCTTGGGACATACCCTCTCCCAAGGGGCCTCTCACAGAGACCATCTTCGAGCAACACTTCCTCACTACCATCGTCGACGAGGCGCACCATATGCGAAACATCGGCAAGCGGCATAGCGCGGTCCTGCGAATTCTGCAGCAAACGAAGCTGCGGCTGATCATGACGGCTACGCCGCTTCACACATCTTCCAAGGTGAGCTCCATAGCGATAATTTGATACCGCTGCTCACCGCGCTTTGCACATGAAGGACATCGCGTCCATGGGTCGCCTCGTAGGCATCCCCCACTTCTTTACCGAAGAATCACACATTGAGGAGAAAGCCGATGCCGCGGCTGTACGCAAAGCGAAGAAACTCGACGATGACGGGGAAGCTCTCCTTGTTGAGCAACTCCAATCTGTGAAGCGCCTTCAAGCTCACCTTGTAGGCCATTTCCTCCGGAGGACCACGGCGAGCCTGGACTTTATTCGCAAGCCTCTCTTGCCTAGTCATTGGCGGAGCGGATAACGGGTCGTTATCCATTCAGATTTTGGACCCAATTTTTCTCAACATTGAAACAAGCAATTGGGGTCAAACCAACAGTAAGATATATACTTTTACCTATCCTCTATCGCACGCACTAATCCGTTTGACGAGATATGTATTCTCGGTGGTGCTATGGACCACCGAAAAGAGGGGCAAAAGCGTGGGAAAGCACACCATTGAGTGTCTTCAACGCTTCCACATCCGAGATCATGGTATTGGAGGACGTTTCGATATACATTTGATGGAGGTCGCACCCTTTTTTATGAAAATCGGTGAAGAATTGAGTGAGCTATGGACAATTTTGTGTGGGGGATTCGGGTGGGTGGCTGATGTGGCTGTGCTGAAAATCGGTTCCGGGCGGCTTTCAATTTTTAAAATATTGACTACAGCTGCGTGCGCCACAAAAATTTATGCGTGCGCTGCGCAATTGGGATCTGCCCTCGTCCTAAATTTTCTGAAGGTGACGCGGCTGAACTGTTAAAACGCGTCAGGGATCTTTGTGACCTGGCGCGCGGGCGCGCGAAGCGCGCCTCGGCAATTGCCGGTCACCGCCTCCAGCCATTCTGCCCCGCCCACCGCACGGTATTGTGCCGTTGCAGTCCGTCTCGAGTACCTTGTTCAAGTCCCATTCCTTTTGTAATAATACTCTTCTCTTGCTGTCCAATTCTGTGTTTTGTATAGTGCATGCAAATGACTTTCGGAGGTCTATAAATGACCACTGAGAGCGACTGTCCCACTCCAATTCATCCCAATAACCCCAAAACCTCACTTTCAAAGCGCCCTCACTGAGGGTGCCGTGCACCTCGGAACTTCTTGCACCGGGATTTCTTCTTAGATGACCCCAACTCACAACATGGTGTGTAGCAAGCATCGCACGCTATTTATACCCACAGTACCCTTGTATTAAAGATCACTATGTAGTTGATGCTTCGCAAAATAAATCTACTCGAAATACAGTGAGACCGCAGGGTGACAACATACACTGATGCTCGAGCAATCCTGCCCATTACATGCTCCTGCAAAATGCCCCCGTCATCACACCATGACCTCCTTTGCTATCCCTGCCCTGCCCCTGTCAACTGTCACTATACCCTCCTTCGATGCTCAGTTGCACCCCAGACAGCCCCCGCCTGACTCGAGACAATGAGGCAGCCTCCCCCCGTGTCAGCCATGTGTCGTGCATTGACGCGCTCAAGGGCGGTCCATCAAGGGCGATCCGTCACGAATCAACGCAGTTGTACTGGGACACCGTGCTGCTGTGGAAAGTCGAGGTGGTACGACTGTCGCCCGTGCGCAGAGGTCTTGGTTGCGAAGGTGGTGGTGGTGCCGGCGCCGACTACTGCTGGTGATGGTGCTGAGGGGAATGTAATGACGGCACCGCCGTGTTCGCACGATGGGGCGCCGGCACGAGTGCACAATCATCGTCTGTCCAACCTGATATCCTCCCGCCGCCTCGTACTGCTCGAGTTGCCCATGCCTATCCCAAGCGCCAGACATCGTCTTCACTTCATCTCGTCCCCGTTTGCCCTCACCCTCGCCCTCGCCTTGCACACCCCCACCCCCCCTCCTAATCCTCCGACAGCACCTCCCCGACCCCGCCAGAGTGCCCTCCCCGCTATCGACGAGCATCCGAATGCGCCGGCCTATAGAAATCGCACCCCACAGTACATCGCCCCACCCGCCGCTCCTCCGCCCCAAATTCCACGTGCACCCTCCATCCCGTCCCCATGCCTCGGTTCGATCCCAGTTCCTACAAGCTCTCTGGTCATTTCTGCCTCGGCGGTGGGGGCGGGTGCATCGGTGAGGGCGGGGAGGGGTGGTGCAGGGCTTTCGAGCGGAAACACCGGCCGGTGGGGGAGCCGCCGCTGTCCAGAGGTGTGGTGAGGGTGCGGGAGTGGCTAGGGAAGGGCGAGAGGCGGAGGGGGTGGCCATGTGCGCGTGCAAGGCGGACGCGAATGGAAAGGCGGGGAGCTTGTGGTTGGGATGGGTCGGTGGGCGTGTGCTGGTTGTGGTGGTGGGCGAAGGCGGTGGGGGGAGATCGACCTTGGGGCATGCGTACGAGCTCCGTGGAGATACACTGTAGGTCATCGTCGCGGAGGGGAGCGGCAGCGGCCGCTGGTCGTATGGGTTGCTATTGGTGGTGGGCAACGGGTTGGTCGAGGTCAAGGAGCAGGAGTCCAGTGACACAGAGGACGGCAGAGGAGGTGGAGAAGGAGACATCGTCAGCGCAACCTGCTCGAGTGAGCTGACCGATGCAGGTGGGGACGGTTGCTGTGTATGGGTCTTCGTGCTCTTCGTGATCCGTCTCCTCAAAAACAGTGGTGCCCTCCCCCACCCCCGCCCTCCTCGCCCATCGACACCGCCCTCCTGACCCGTCGACAGCGCCCTCCTAACCCGTCGCCCCCGCCCTCCTCACCCGTCGACAAACTCGCCGAATTCCCATCAAACATCGTAAGTGCCTGCTGTGCATTACCATGCCCCCTCCGTCCGGGCTCGCAGCTGTGCACAGTCCGGACTTGCATGCCTACAATGAGTGGGAAACTTTTGCGTCGCTGGTCGAGTACCCACCTGACACCACCGTGATGCTCTTCAGCCCTTGCAGCACCCGCTACTCCTCCAGCTGCGACTCGGCCTGCTTCAGTCTGCCGGGGGCGGGGGATCGTGGGGTTGGAAAGAGCGCAAGGCGAGGGTGTTTTGGGCAGTGTCTGGCGGCGGGAGCGGCGGCGCGGAGAGAGGACTCGATGCGACTTTGATGGGCGACATGATGCTGAGGTCCTCGGGCTGTGGGATGTCAATGGGGCGCCCACGTACAAGAAAAACTGGTGACAAGAGACCGACCTTGCATGAATGCCCATCCACGATCGATGGTCTTGCCTTGTCGGCGTGCACGAAGCCGCAGCTCAGCAAGATTCTCATTCTGCTAGCGGCGACGACCACAGGGTAAATCAAGTTAAAATTCTGTTGGGAAAGGGAGGGTTTTCGTTATGTTAGATTCAGGTTAGGAGTCAAAGCAGCACGCACCAAGGGCACAGCGGACAGTGAGTGAGATGCGGCGCCCATGTCGAGAACTTCGTTGGTGTGCGGCTGAGTCGATCGTGGGGGCGTCACGTTGTGACTGATCGGTGGCTGTACAGGGCACCCTCACTGAGGGTGCCGCACACCTCGAACTTATTCGCAATGCCTCCTCGCCGCCATCGACTGCCTCGTCCATTTCCTGCAAACATGCTCATATATTGCTCCACCTTTCAACTTGCTGTGCAGTACGTCCACCGATTGTGGGGCCCATCACTATACTGATCTTTCCTCTCGATCTAGGAACGTTTGAACAGCGAGTCGCATTGGCCTCTAATCTCTGGGTAGCTCCCAAAGCGATGGACCTCGCAACGCTTGACATTAAGTGGACGGATAAAGCATGCGCTAAGGCCGAGAACATCAAGCTGGAGGTTGAACTGAAGACACATGATCAAGGAGACCATCCGGGTGAGTCTCCAGCACTTTGACTCTATTTCTGAGTCCTCGGCGCCAGCTGAGCCACTCCCGGGCGAGTATTCGACGTGAAATCACGCCAGCATTGTGCGACGAACCAACATGTCCTGGACATGTCCTTATCAGTCTTAGAGGTACGAACGGTCCGTCTTTAACCCTTTAACCCCTCCACTGCCCAATGTTCACATCTGTATCTAGATCTACGCACACATCTCCAGCTATGTCTTCAAGCCGACGCCGTACACCGTCAACTCCAACAATGGGGGCACCTCCAGCAGCGTTGGAAGCAGCAGCGGTGCCCCACCTTCGACGGGAGGATCGCGATCGCTTAAGCGCCGACATATCCAGTCAAACCTCTATCTCGCGACCGCGTTATCATTGCTCGGCCTACGAGAAGGCGGCATATAGTTCCTGGAAGGCAGATCCTGCGAAAGAGTTGGGTCACTGAATCAGCAAGGTCAGTCTGCGACAATCTTGTCGAAGATCTGGGTGGTGGGGATGGGCTTAGGGGTGTGCAAGGTAAGGGCGAGGGCGATGGCAATGGGGACGGGATGTAGTGAAGGCGACGATGGCGTTCGTGCGGCTGAGGGCTCAGACGGACGCGGGCGGGCGTGTGGGGGTATTTAACCACTTGGGGGGTTAGGGTGCACGATCGGGAGTTCAGTGTCGCGCCCCAACTGCGGGTGTGTGTGCTCAACGGACCGGGACGAGGGCGGGGCGCAGGCATCTGCGCCTGCGGTGTCGATGAATCTTGATGTTATCGCATCGGTAGGCTTGAACATGGGTGATGTGCCCCCGGACCTAGCGCTTAGGATGGACATGTGATCGGGCTGGGGGCTTGGGGCGAGCACGCCCGTCAACTGCACCGGTGCGCTCGAGCAGTACGAGGCTGCGGCGGGCAGGGGTAGGCGGGATGGGCACAGACGACGACAGTCTACTCATGTCGATGCTCACAGTCGTGCCAACACGACAATACCATCACTACCCTCACCACCACCACCACTCCCAGCAACAGTGGCAGGATCAGCCGGCACCGGCACCCCTACCATCACCACCGCGACTGCAGTCCCCCGCGCATGGGCAACAGTCGCGTAGCTTCGGCTTCTCGCATCGTAAGGTGCCCACTCAGTACAACTTCTTCGAATTGTACCAGTGTGTAGAGTTGGACCAGGCCGCAATACGAATCTGTCATATTAAATCGTCTGAACGTAGTCTAGTAGCATGTACATGCCTCAATAATGCCCGTGCTCCTCAAATTCTTCGTCCATTTCCCGTTCCGCCTCCTCCGAGTCCTCATCATCATCATCGATGCGTAGCGGAACGCCTGCCGTACATCGCTCGGTGTTGAGAGACCTCATCATCATACAGCCCTCAGGGGAACGATGTCTAGTAGGGTGCCACTGTCTGGCGGAGGCGTTCGGGGCTGGATGAGAGCTTATCACAAGAGAGTCCAAAGACGTCGAAAGAACTTGTGGATGTCAATCCGCAGGTGTGCGCAGACTGAGACACGCTCGTGCTGCCAAAAATGCATTTATTCCCATTAGTGTCGGAGAGAGGGAGAAGGGTGGGAGGCTTGTATTTGTGTGGACGTAAGGTGAAGAAGACTGTCTGATTCATAGCAAAAACACCACGAAACCTTTCACAATTGCACTTCTGCCCACTGAGATCGACAGACATCCTTCCGAACCATCTACGTTGAGGGAATTATACCGTGATCAGGCCCAGTTCTCAGAGGCCTCGCTGCTCCAGCTCGAAACCGCGACGGCTGAAGCTTGATCTTAGTCGATGTGCCCTTACACCAACACTGCGATGGCGAGCTGAAGCCCAGAAAGCCTCTCGGCTCTCCTTTAATCGAGGCGAATCCATGGCATGGGGAGCACAGCGGCTGAAGAATAATCACCAACTTGATAGAGAAGGAATGATGCTCACGAACTTTGACGACTTTGCCCAGGTGCGATCCCGCAGCTTCATGCCGATGAGATCTCCAGTGTGGGCAGAGGGCGGCGGGGTTGCATCACAATGCTGCCGTGCAGCTGCGGGGCCGCAGTGCGAGCATTGCCGTGTACTTTGACCTGATCTATGTACTCGTGCAGCGCATGAGCGCCTTGATGAAGAGGGGCTGGGCGTACTTGAGGTTCAGGTGCATGAACACAGTCACCGCGATGCCCATGTAGGCGGCGCGGAGCTGTGGGGAGGGAGTTGTTGGCGAGTGAAGGAAAGGCAGACGCACGAGACGCATGAGCTTGAATGTTTCTAGGAGGTCGTAGTCGCATTGTAGTTACGGCTGTTCGTCTGGCAACATAGAGATGACGAGCATGATGTCGATGTTATCCACTGTAGAAAAGGATCAGCTAGTGCACACGAAAAATAGCGAGGCGCGTGCATACGAGAAAGGAAGGTCCTGTATTGACCTGGAGAAACTCTTTGCTCATTGCCGCCCACGGTGACCTCGATTGTGAATGCGCTGGAGAGATTGTTAGTACGAAGGAAAATTGAGAGGGAAAGTGGCTGGACTCACGTCGAAGACTCCACTGCCCGTGACCTGGAGCACCACCCCATCGCTCCGCCATCGCCTTCCTGCTCAACCACCGCACGCTTTCACAGATCTCGACAAGTACACGATGTACGCAATGCCACGTCCAGTGTCGAACCTTTCTAGCCGTCAATCACGAATACACGCCATAAAAGGCACCTTCACACCCATTCCACACAGTCCCATCGCAGTGCACGGCTGATCGAGGTCGCAGAGGCCCGCCGCATCTTTGACATCGCTGAGACACCAGCGATGATGAGAAGAAGAAAAATGTCGCCAGCATGAAAGGGGACGGCAGCTATCAGCCGCAACAGGATTGGTGCAGTCTCCCGCTACCCAAATGAGCATGACGAGACACGAACAACGGAGCTCCGGAGCGGAAGGGGAAGGAGTGCATCGCTAGACCTTTTGGAGAAGAAGAGACGGGGTCGAGGCGGCGCATCTTATGGTTGGGGTGTGGTTGGGGTGATGGAACGAACTGCCGGATCACAGCATGTAAGTGAACACGACAGACAGCGGGTTAGCTTCCAGGGCTGTCATAGAAGGGTGTATTTGAGGTGCAGCACGTTTTTTACAAGTGCAAAACCAAGGCCTGCCGAATGGTGTCATCGAGCAAGAGGACATGAGGAGTGAAGGAGATGCGCATGGCCAATGTATTAATTCCGAGCAATCTAGGGTGTTCTCAGCTGACAGGCGCAGGGTGCAGTGAAGCGATTAGGATACACCAATTTCGAGTGACACGTTATTCCTTCGCCCGAGCTCTTCCAGCAATTGAATTGTGTTTCAGAGAGCATGGAGTCATGCCTTTCACATGAACGCAGCGAGAGTAGAAAGATGCCTCTGAGGTCCTCGCCGGAGCTTTCCGTATTGTTTTGCATCAGACTTCAGTGGAAATCGACAATCATTGGGTCGATCCACGTTGTCAATCTTGTCAAAGCAATGATCTGATTATTGCCATCGCATGTTCATCTGGCGCGATCCCTTGTACCTCCTGCTTTCACTGGAAGCAAGCCATTACGCACGAGTTCAACAACAGAAGTTCTTAGGTGAAGGGTCGCTGCGACTATCGCGGAAGGTCAATGCGCAGCTCTTGAAGTCGAAGAAGGCGATGGAGAAAAAGGAGAAATGTGTCTGTATACTGCTACTAGGTGCGTTGATCCATGCCTTCCGTCCTTCTCCCCTTCTCCTGACAGGTGGACTGTCTATAAAGGACAATCCGAGTCCGGCAAGGTTAGGCAGACCATTCATTCTACTCGAAACAGTTGTACTGAAGCGCTTGTCTCGAGTCCAGTTCTGAAGAGTGTGTTACCCTTCCGCTCTATACTCTTCGACACTAACGCACACGTCCAGGTTTTCCATTTGCCCTCCCAAGCAGTTCGAAAATGAAGGGATAGTATGAAAAAATGATCGTCCTGCCTTCTCCCAGCCCGCCGCTGCTGCTGTCTTGGCCCCATCTATGCTCGTGCCTCCAGCAGGACGATGAGCAACTACCACACCTCTCCTTCTTCCTCGCTATCCGGCTGTGCACCTCCCACCTCACCCTCTTCGCTCCCTGCGCTCCTCCAGTTCGCCCCCACACTCATCCTCCCAGCCGAGGCTGCGGCCCGCCACCGCAGCGCTAGTGCCAACGGGGGCGCGAACAGTTCGAGCTCGGCAAAGACAAATTCGCCGCTAACGCTGTATGAGAAGTCGTTGGATCGTTTCGGTGGGTGCGATGGGTGCGGTGCTCCCGCGTGCATTTCAGGTGCGTCTGCGCTTCCTTGACATTCGGATCCAGCTTTCTGATAATGTTGACCTCCGTTAGTACATCCCGTTGATGCTGGTAAGCTATGACTGGTGTGTACGACGCCTCTGCCAGCCGAAGTTCAAGCTCCAGCTTCAAACTGCAAGCTGTTTCGCTCGTTGTGTACTATCGGGAGCTGTCGTCGTAAACTCCATCTCCCAATTTTCCTCAATTCTTTATGAGTACGTTTACGCCCTCTTATGCCGCCATCATTGATGCGGGCTCATCGTCCTCACAATTACTTATCTATCAATGGAGATCTATCGTCACTCTCGAAGAGCCGCTGGCCCTCCGCACGTCGTCCTTACCACTGCAAAGGAGAGGAAGTCCGCTGAGGCCTCCGGAGGTACGTACATCTCGCCACTCTCTCTCGAGTCACAAGACGTCTACTGACTCCGCCGAATAAACAGACAGGAATACGCAGCGAATGAAATGAGATGGTGCTTTACCTCCAGCCCATGCTCCTCGCAGGTCAAGCATTCCTGCAGACACGCAACACCACGAGCGCGCCGCTCTACCTCCTCGCAGCGGGGGGATGCGCGAGGACGTCGACGACGACGCGCAGTCCGAGATCCTCCAGGCCGCACACAGTCATGCACATCCTTCAATAACGGACGTACGACGTGGGACGGTGGGATACGAACGCGCTCGTGATCCCCGGGCTTGTGGAGGAGTTGTGCGGGTGGGTGGCGCTGAACTATGGTCGTGGTCTGGAAGAGCAGATCAGTGGGCTGCTTGAGCTCAGCGGGGCCTCGATGCAGACTGCGTATAAGGTTCCAGATGTGCCGGCCAAGCGGGAGCGAGCGGATTTGTTTGTGATCGGGAGAGCATAGGATGTATGCGCAGAGCTGAGCTGGAAGTAATCGCACGATGGTCAGGACTGGCGATTTCTCGACCTGCCTTGCCTTAGCAAAGGCTTTAATGAAGGATGGCTTGAAGAACCGGTACTCAACCCCTTCGTATCGCGTCCTTCAGCAAGCATTTTTCTCTGTTGTGTCGAATGCTGGTACTACTATCATTTCTTCGGCAAGTGGGGCGCGTACGATCTACGCAGGGCACATCATCGGGTCCATTTAATGAGGGCGGTCACCAAGTCCTGCACCAGCACATGAGCCGAGACCCATTGGGCTGAAGGCGAGAAGGACAAGATGATCTCTATCCACACCAAGAGTCTATGTGCTTCTCCTCGGTGTGGGTAATGACTCGGCTCCACGACAACCTTTATGGCTAACGACGGCTTTATGTGCATGTATTCACTACTTACTGAAACAGTTGTCTAATTTTTTTTAGACCTTACATTGCGTTGTCTTACCTGCCGCTGGCCAACACCGCTGCCCCTCGGTCTGCCTGTTTACTTTGCGTCCAGTTTCAAGTCTCGCTGGCGTTGCCACACGCCCAAACCCCTGTGTTTCCAGCCTCTATGTTATCCTTGGTCCCGTTGATCTGACTTGCTCCTTTATCATTGTCCGTCCACTGCCACAACCACCCCATCGTCTACTGCTCATCCTTCTTTTGCTGACCCACAGGCTATACAGGACACGAAGAATGTGCTGGAGTGAGAAGGAGAGGGGCAGGGGAAGGGAACGGCGGGGGAAAAGCAGTCGACTGTGTGCCCCCATTGACATACGCACTTCCGGCATCCACAATGCCGCGTCTGCATCTGTGGTGTCGCTGGGTGTGCGGACTTGCCACGGTGGGCATGGACATGGGTATCAGCTTTGGGACCAGAGGCGAGCACACCAACTACGCTTTTTCGCTCGAGCGGTACAAGGCGGCGGTGAGGAAGGGGTAAGTGCCGACGCACCAGTATCGTCACAACACTTACCATCACCACCCCACCATCAGCAGTAGCAGTAGGACCAGCCGGCACCAACGCCTCCACCACCACCATCGCGACCGCAGACCTCTACGCATGGACACAATCACGTCGCCCCGGCTTCTCACAGCAGCAAGGTGCCTACTCAGTACGGCTTCCAACTTGAATCGTGATCATACGCTGTCACTGAGTGCGTTGACACCTGAACTAATCTTGCATGGTGACTTGCGGCGCACAGGGCAGATAGGGAAGAGACAAAAGTGAAGAAATATATACAGGATTATACTACACGAAAAGTAAGTGGCTGTCTACGATGGTTTAGATGTACTACTTACTACGGTTCATTGAACAGAACTAACAAACAAGGTGAGCGGCGGGACACATGGGAGCGCAGCGTCTCGAATCAGGTGGCGCATGTCAGCGTACTGAAGGACAATTGTGGCAGTTGGCAGGGGCAGAGCTGGGACATGTGTTTAGGTGTGCGGCGGAGGAGGGCCATGGCATGATGGGGGCATCTTGTGGGCGTGCACTACATGCATAGCATGATGGACAAGGTGGGAAGGCGTCGAGAGATGTACGTCCAAGTCACCATGTTGAGGCATGATCAGTGTTATCAATGTCGAACGCTGGAGTGTGATAGTGGCACGCAGCGGATTGAGCTAGTCTGCGGCCTTCCAAGTTTGTGGACACCCGACGCACACCATAGAATGCCATCGAGACATCCGGAGGAAAGAGAGTGACTCAGATGTATCGAAACGGGACCTAAGGCTCGACCGCCTCATCCCTCAGTGTGTCTGCTTCAACCATGCACAACAGGATGTTGCAGATCACGAAGCAGCCTCCGTCTTTCAAGCGCAAGCGCCGCGGAAGCTCCAAAGCCCCAAAGCCCCAAAAGCGAAAGAGAGTCAAAGCCGCCACAAAGGATTCGTTGAGCAAGAGGTGGACATCGCCTCCATCGTATCGATATGCATCAGTTGAAATACCACCGCAGAGCGATTCGACGTACTTGAACGGTGGGCATTTCGATAAAGCAAGAGGTCAAGGTGCAGAAAATATTTGTTATCTGGACATAGACTTGGACTGCTTGAATGTCGAAGTTGTAGCGAATGCACCACTGCTGTTCTGTTCCACCTATCGCCTTCAAGTCAAGGCTGCTCACGAACGTGGACGCCCTTAAATTTGTTTTCCTTCACATACACCAGTTTCGCCGAGCTAGTGCTTGCCCTTCCGTTCTTTGCTTCATCCAGGGTCAGGATCTCAACTGCGCAGTGGGCCTTCTTCACATGTTACGTGGTCAGTTGTGCATCGATGGCAACTCAAGAGATTTGATGAGAGGCCGAGAGGAAACTTGAAGTAGAAAGAGACAGATGTACTGCCGTTATGTTGCATGTGTTGGTAGTACTCATTTGTATAAATTTAATGATGTCTTTCATGCCCCTCTCCCGGTGCATGTGCCCTTGCCCTTAGCCTGTGCACCAAGCCCCGAGCCCGAGCTCGTGCCTGTGTCCCTAAAGGCCCGAAGCCCCCATCCCGTCCCCAAAGCCTGAAGTCCCAAAGTTCCGAGCCCTTGCCCCGTGCTCCAAGCCCCAAGCCCCAAAGCCCGAAGTCCCAAAATCTCGAGCCCTTGCCCCGTGCTCTAAGCCCCAAGCGCGTACCCAAAGTCCTGAGCTTGTGCTCAAAGCCCGAAGCCCCAATCACATGTGCAGACCCCGAAGCCCCAAAGTCCCGAGTCCTTGCCCTGTGATCTAAGCTCCAAGCGCGTACCCAAAGTCCCGAGCTTGTGCTCAAAGCCTGAAGCCCCAATCACACGTGCAGACCCCAAAGCCCCAAAGTCCCGGGTCCTTGCCCTGTGCTCTAAGTCCCAAACCCGTACCCGAAGCCCCGAGCTTGTGCTCAAAGCCCGAAGCCCCAATCACATGTGCAGAACCCGAAGCCCCGCAGCGTTCAGCCCATATGCCCGAAGCCCCCAGCCTGTGCCCCAAGCCTGTGCCCTGAGGATCCCGGGTTAGTTTGATCCCGGGTTAGTTTGGCAGACATGGGTGCACCCTCACTGAGGGTGCCGTGCACATCTTGTTATATACCATTCTCCACATGTTTGGGGACATGTCCAAATTGCGGGCATGGGCACACCCTCACTGAGGGTGCCGTGTAAACATGTTCAAACAAAATACAAACTGCAGGCATGGGTGCACCCTCACTGAGGGTACCGTGCATATCGTTCCATCTACCATTCTCCACACATTTGGGAACATGTCCAATTTGCGGGCATGGGCACACCCTCACTGAGGGTGCCATGCACACATGTCCAAATAAAATGCAAATTGCAGGCATGGGCGCACCCTCACTGAGGGCATTGTACATGCATGCCCAAATCAAATTGCGGGCATGGGTACACCCTCACTGAGGGTGCCATGAACGTCGTTCCTTCTACCGTTCTCCGTACATTTGGCAACATGTATTCTGAGCGAGTATAATAGATGGACACACATGAAATTTCCTAAGCTCAAGGGGAAAAACGTACAGCTACATATGCTGTTG
This sequence comes from Tricholomella constricta, assembly GCA_013368375.1. NCBI lineage: Eukaryota > Fungi > Basidiomycota > Agaricomycetes > Agaricales > Lyophyllaceae > Tricholomella > Tricholomella constricta. The sequence goes on from JAACJP010000049.1 coordinate 251,990, forward strand.
GGGATTGTTGATGCTTGGTTGTCGCTGATAGACCTTTCAAATCGTCTAGCTGATGCTTTCAGGAACATGACCTGCGACTGAACATGGTGTGTGGGAGGCGACTGGCGTATGTGACACATGGCGTACCCAGCAATTGGCGTACCCGGCGACCGATTAGAGGTTTGAGTTAGAACACTAGTATTTTGAGCAAGTACAATAAATCATGTACAACTTATTATGCCAGCGAGGCAACGTAGAATCTGATGCGCAACACGGGCAATTTGCGTGAACGCCAGTATTCTCAGCAAGTATAATAAATTACGTACCCCTAGCGGGACATTTTTATGACGTTCCTGACGACGCAAATCCAACGCCAGTGCGGCAAAGTCAAATCAAACACAAATCCAATGCTAGCGAGGCAGTGTAGAATCTGACGGGCAGTCTGCTTTACGTACAAGCTAGTATTCTCAGCAAGGACAATAAATTATGTACGACTAGTGGCACGTTTCGATGAGATGTCATTCAAGTGATATGTTCTAGCGAGAGCGAGGGAGGGTGTAGGAATATCTTTAGGCATACACAACAATGACTTTCACTGCAATTGATGTAGCCGATGAGCGACAGGTCAAGGAGGTGCATACTTCTTTTGTTGTGATTCTAATGGACGGTTAGTTTGCTTGCGGGCCTGGGTGGACATTGCTGGGTGCACGTGCGCTGATCGCAATGATGCACACCAGCTATGTACGACTAGCAGCATGCTTTGATGAGACATTTTGGGGAGACATCTGAGTGATACGTTCTAGCAACGCAATAACTGACGAGTGACGGGTGAAAGCCATTGAAGTCGAGCTCTGTGGTGCGTACTTGTTTTGTTGTGATCCTGACGGTAAGTTTGCTTGCGTGGACGTTGTTGTGCATGCGTGTGCTGATCACAACGGTTGGCATTCCTTTGAAGCTCAAGAGAAAAAACGTATGGCTACGTATGCTGTTGGGGATTGTCGGTCACTGATAGACCTTTCGAACCGTCTGGCTGATGCTTTCAGGAACATGACCTGCGACTGAACGTGGTGCGTGGGAGGCGACTGGCATACGTGACACATGGCGTACCCAGCGAGTGGCGTACCCGGCGACCGGTTAGAGGTTTGGGTTAGAGCTTCGGGTGCCTCGGTTAGAGTTTTGGGTTGGGAACGTTTCTGCTCGTGTTTCGGTTAAGGTTCGGAAACATGTTCTGCTCTGAAAAGATGGAGCAAGATGCAAGTCAAATCACACACACCGCACACAATCAATCCCGACAATGCAAATCCAACACCAGCAAGGCAACGTAAAATCTGACGGGCAATTTGCGTTAAGGTATTCTGAGCAAGTCCAATTAATTACGTACAACTTATCATGCCAGCAAGGCAACGTAAAATCTGATGTGCAACACGGGCAGTTTGTGTGAGTGCTAGTGTTCTCAGCAAGTACAATAAATTATGTACAACTAGTCGCATGTTTTTATGAGACGTTGTTTGAGTCTAGCGACACATTTGAGTGAGCCTTGGCCCTATGCAACAACAACAACTCTCACTGCAATCGACGTAGCCAATGAGCGACAGGTCAAGGAGGTGTGTACTCCTTTTGTTGTGATCTCGATGGACGGTTGGTTTTCTTGAGGGCATAGGCGCACCCTCACTGAGGGTGCCGTGCATACATGTCCAAACAAATGCAAATCAAACCAAATGCCAGCAAGGCAATGTAAAATCTAACGTGTGGTCTGTTTGTTCAATAGACTAGCCAGTATTCTGAGCGAGTATAATAGATCAAACTAGCTACGTATGACTAGCGGCAGTATAATAGATCAGACTAGCTACGTACGGAAGTTTGCTCGCAGCGAGATGCAAGTCAAATCAAACACACTGCACACGATTGTTCCTGACAATGCAAATCCAATGCCAGCGAGGCGACATAGAATCTGATGCGCAACACGGGCAATTTGCGTGAACGCCAGTATTCTCAGCAAGTATAATAAATTACGTACCCCTAGCGGGACATTTTTATGACGTTCCTGACGACGCAAATCCAACGCCAGTGAGGCAAAGTCAAATCAAACACAAATCCAATGCTAGCGAGGCAGTGTAGAATCTGACGGGCAGTCTGCTTTACGTACAAGCTAGTATTCTCAGCAAGGACAATAAATTATGTACGACTAGTGGCACGTTTCGATGAGATGTCATTCAAGTGATATGTTCTAGCGAGAGCGAGGGAGGGTGTAGGAATATCTTTAGGCATACGCAACAATGACTTTCACTGCAATTGATGTAGCCGATGAGCGACAGGTCAAGGAGGTGCATACTTCTTTTGTTGTGATTCTAATGGACGGTTAGTTTGCTTGCGGGCCCGGGTGGACATTGCTGGGTGCACGTGCGCTGATCGCAATGATGCACACCAGCTACGTACGACTAGCAGCATGCTTTGATGAGACATTTTGGGGAGACATCTGAGTGATACGTTCTAGCAACGCAATAACTGACGAGTGACGGGTGAAAGCCATTGAAGTCGAGCTCTGTGGTGCGTACTTGTTTTGTTGTGATCCTGACGGTAAGTTTGCTTGCGTGGACGTTGTTGTGCATGCGTGTGCTGATCACAACGGTTGGCATTCCTTTGAAGCTCAAGAGAAAAAACGTATGGCTACGTATGCTGTTGGGGATTGTCGGTCACTGATAGACCTTTCGAACCCGTCTGGCTGATGCTTTCAGGAACATGACCTGCGACTGAACGTGGTGCGTGGGAGGCGACTGGCATACGTGACACATGGCGTACCCAGCGAGTGGCGTACCCGGCGACCGGTTAGAGGTTTGGGTTAGAGCTTCGGGTGCCTCGGTTAGAGTTTTGGGTTGGGAACGTTTCTGCTCGTGTTTCGGTTAAGGTTCGGAAACATGTTCTGCTCTGAAAAGATGGAGCAAGATGCAAGTCAAATCACACACACCGCACACAATCAATCCCGACAATGCAAATCCAACACCAGCAAGGCAACGTAAAATCTGACGGGCAATTTGCGTTAAGGTATTCTGAGCAAGTCCAATTAATTACGTACAACTTATCATGCCAGCAAGGCAACGTAAAATCTGATGTGCAACACGGGCAGTTTGTGTGAGTGCTAGTGTTCTCAGCAAGTACAATAAATTATGTACAACTAGTCGCATGTTTTTATGAGACGTTGTTTGAGTCTAGCGACACATTTGAGTGAGCCTTGGCCCTATGCAACAACAACAACTCTCACTGCAATCGACGTAGCCAATGAGCGACAGGTCAAGGAGGTGTGTACTCCTTTTGTTGTGATCTCGATGGACGGTTGGTTTTCTTGAGGGCATAGGCGCACCCTCACTGAGGGTGCCGTGCATACATGTCCAAACAAATGCAAATCAAACCAAATGCCAGCAAGGCAATGTAAAATCTAACGTGTGGTCTGTTTGTTCAATAGACTAGCCAGTATTCTGAGCGAGTATAATAGATCAAACTAGCTACGTATGACTAGCGGCAGTATAATAGATCAGACTAGCTACGTACGGAAGTTTGCTCGCAGCGAGATGCAAGTCAAATCAAACACACTGCACACGATTGTTCCTGACAATGCAAATCCAATGCCAGCGAGGCGACATAGAATCTGATGCGCAACACGGGCAATTTGCGTGAACGCCAGTATTCTCAGCAAGTATAATAAATTACGTACCCCTAGCGGGACATTTTTATGACGTTCCTGACGACGCAAATCCAACGCCAGTGAGGCAAAGTCAAATCAAACACAAATCCAATGCTAGCGAGGCAGTGTAGAATCTGACGGGCAGTCTGCTTTACGTACAAGCTAGTATTCTCAGCAAGGACAATAAATTATGTACGACTAGTGGCACGTTTCGATGAGATGTCATTCAAGTGATATGTTCTAGCGAGAGCGAGGGAGGGTGTAGGAATATCTTTAGGCATACGCAACAATGACTTTCACTGCAATTGATGTAGCCGATGAGCGACAGGTCAAGGAGGTGCATACTTCTTTTGTTGTGATTCTAATGGACGGTTAGTTTGCTTGCGGGCCCGGGTGGACATTGCTGGGTGCACGTGCGCTGATCGCAATGATGCACACCAGCTACGTACGACTAGCAGCATGCTTTGATGAGACATTTTGGGGAGACATCTGAGTGATACGTTCTAGCAACGCAATAACTGACGAGTGACGGGTGAAAGCCATTGAAGTCGAGCTCTGTGGTGCGTACTTGTTTTGTTGTGATCCTGACGGTAAGTTTGCTTGCGTGGACGTTGTTGTGCATGCGTGTGCTGATCACAACGGTTGGCATTCCTTTGAAGCTCAAGAGAAAAAACGTATGGCTACGTATGCTGTTGGGGATTGTCGGTCACTGATAGACCTTTCGAACCCGTCTGGCTGATGCTTTCAGGAACATGACCTGCGACTGAACGTGGTGCGTGGGAGGCGACTGGCATACGTGACACATGGCGTACCCAGCGAGTGGCGTACCCGGCGACCGGTTAGAGGTTTGGGTTAGAGCTTCGGGTGCCTCGGTTAGAGTTTTGGGTTGGGAACGTTTCTGCTCGTGTTTCGGTTAAGGTTCGGAAACATGTTCTGCTCTGAAAAGATGGAGCAAGATGCAAGTCAAATCACACACACCGCACACAATCAATCCCGACAATGCAAATCCAACACCAGCAAGGCAACGTAAAATCTGACGGGCAATTTGCGTTAAGGTATTCTGAGCAAGTCCAATTAATTACGTACAACTTATCATGCCAGCAAGGCAACGTAAAATCTGATGTGCAACACGGGCAGTTTGTGTGAGTGCTAGTGTTCTCAGCAAGTACAATAAATTATGTACAACTAGTCGCATGTTTTTATGAGACGTTGTTTGAGTCTAGCGACACATTTGAGTGAGCCTTGGCCCTATGCAACAACAACAACTCTCACTGCAATCGACGTAGCCAATGAGCGACAGGTCAAGGAGGTGTGTACTCCTTTTGTTGTGATCTCGATGGACGGTTGGTTTTCTTGAGGGCATAGGCGCACCCTCACTGAGGGTGCCGTGCATACATGTCCAAACAAATGCAAATCAAACCAAATGCCAGCAAGGCAATGTAAAATCTAACGTGTGGTCTGTTTGTTCAATAGACTAGCCAGTATTCTGAGCGAGTATAATAGATCAAACTAGCTACGTATGACTAGCGGCAGTATAATAGATCAGACTAGCTACGTACGGAAGTTTGCTCGCAGCGAGATGCAAGTCAAATCAAACACACTGCACACGATTGTTCCTGACAATGCAAATCCAATGCCAGCGAGGCGACATAGAATCTGATGCGCAACACGGGCAATTTGCGTGAACGCCAGTATTCTCAGCAAGTATAATAAATTACGTACCCCTAGCGGGACATTTTTATGACGTTCCTGACGACGCAAATCCAACGCCAGTGAGGCAAAGTCAAATCAAACACAAATCCAATGCTAGCGAGGCAGTGTAGAATCTGACGGGCAGTCTGCTTTACGTACAAGCTAGTATTCTCAGCAAGGACAATAAATTATGTACGACTAGTGGCACGTTTCGATGAGATGTCATTCAAGTGATATGTTCTAGCGAGAGCGAGGGAGGGTGTAGGAATATCTTTAGGCATACGCAACAATGACTTTCACTGCAATTGATGTAGCCGATGAGCGACAGGTCAAGGAGGTGCATACTTCTTTTGTTGTGATTCTAATGGACGGTTAGTTTGCTTGCGGGCCCGGGTGGACATTGCTGGGTGCACGTGCGCTGATCGCAATGATGCACACCAGCTACGTACGACTAGCAGCATGCTTTGATGAGACATTTTGGGGAGACATCTGAGTGATACGTTCTAGCAACGCAATAACTGACGAGTGACGGGTGAAAGCCATTGAAGTCGAGCTCTGTGGTGCGTACTTGTTTTGTTGTGATCCTGACGGTAAGTTTGCTTGCGTGGACGTTGTTGTGCATGCGTGTGCTGATCACAACGGTTGGCATTCCTTTGAAGCTCAAGAGAAAAAACGTATGGCTACGTATGCTGTTGGGGATTGTCGGTCACTGATAGACCTTTCGAACCGTCTGGCTGATGCTTTCAGGAACATGACCTGCGACTGAACGTGGTGCGTGGGAGGCGACTGGCATACGTGACACATGGCGTACCCAGCGAGTGGCGTACCCGGCGACCGGTTAGAGGTTTGGGTTAGAGCTTCGGGTGCCTCGGTTAGAGTTTTGGGTTGGGAACGTTTCTGCTCGTGTTTCGGTTAAGGTTCGGAAACATGTTCTGCTCTGAAAAGATGGAGCAAGATGCAAGTCAAATCACACACACCGCACACAATCAATCCCGACAATGCAAATCCAACACCAGCAAGGCAACGTAAAATCTGACGGGCAATTTGCGTTAAGGTATTCTGAGCAAGTCCAATTAATTACGTACAACTTATCATGCCAGCAAGGCAACGTAAAATCTGATGTGCAACACGGGCAGTTTGTGTGAGTGCTAGTGTTCTCAGCAAGTACAATAAATTATGTACAACTAGTCGCATGTTTTTATGAGACGTTGTTTGAGTCTAGCGACACATTTGAGTGAGCCTTGGCCCTATGCAACAACAACAACTCTCACTGCAATCGACGTAGCCAATGAGCGACAGGTCAAGGAGGTGTGTACTCCTTTTGTTGTGATCTCGATGGACGGTTGGTTTTCTTGAGGGCATAGGCGCACCCTCACTGAGGGTGCCGTGCATACATGTCCAAACAAATGCAAATCAAACCAAATGCCAGCAAGGCAATGTAAAATCTAACGTGTGGTCTGTTTGTTCAATAGACTAGCCAGTATTCTGAGCGAGTATAATAGATCAAACTAGCTACGTATGACTAGCGGCAGTATAATAGATCAGACTAGCTACGTACGGAAGTTTGCTCGCAGCGAGATGCAAGTCAAATCAAACACACTGCACACGATTGTTCCTGACAATGCAAATCCAATGCCAGCGAGGCGACATAGAATCTGATGCGCAACACGGGCAATTTGCGTGAACGCCAGTATTCTCAGCAAGTATAATAAATTACGTACCCTAGCGGGACATTTTTATGACGTTCCTGACGACGCAAATCCAACGCCAGTGAGGCAAAGTCAAATCAAACACAAATCCAATGCTAGCGAGGCAGTGTAGAATCTGACGGGCAGTCTGCTTTACGTACAAGCTAGTATTCTCAGCAAGGACAATAAATTATGTACGACTAGTGGCACGTTTCGATGAGATGTCATTCAAGTGATATGTTCTAGCGAGAGCGAGGGAGGGTGTAGGAATATCTTTAGGCATACGCAACAATGACTTTCACTGCAATTGATGTAGCCGATGAGCGACAGGTCAAGGAGGTGCATACTTCTTTTGTTGTGATTCTAATGGACGGTTAGTTTGCTTGCGGGCCGGGTGGACATTGCTGGGTGCACGTGCGCTGATCGCAATGATGCACACCAGCTACGTACGACTAGCAGCATGCTTTGATGAGACATTTTGGGGAGACATCTGAGTGATACGTTCTAGCAACGCAATAACTGACGAGTGACGGGTGAAAGCCATTGAAGTCGAGCTCTGTGGTGCGTACTTGTTTTGTTGTGATCCTGACGGTAAGTTTGCTTGCGTGGACGTTGTTGTGCATGCGTGTGCTGATCACAACGGTTGGCATTCCTTTGAAGCTCAAGAGAAAAAACGTATGGCTACGTATGCTAGTCATTGGCGGGGCGGATAACGCCCCGTTATCCATTCAGATTTTGGACCCGATTTTTCTCGAGATTGAAACAAGCAATCTGACTCAAACCAACAGTAAAATATATACTTTTACATGTCCTCTATCGCACGCAGCAATCCGTTTAGCGAGATATGTACTCTCGGTGGTGCTATGGACCACCGAAAAGAGAGGCAAAAGCGTGGGAAAGTACACTATTGAGTGCCTTCAACGCTTCCACATTCAAGATCATGGTATCGGAGGACGTTTCTATATACATTTGATGGAGGTCGCACTTTTTTTTACGGAAATCGGTGAAGAATTGGGTGAGCTATGAACAATTCTTTGTGGGGGGTTCGGGCGGGTGGCTGATGTGGCTGTGCTGAATCTCCGCTCGGGGCGGTTTTCAATTTCTAAAATATTGACTACTGCTGCGTGCGCCACAAAAATTTCTGCGTGCGCTGCGCAATTTGAATCTGCTCTCATTCTGAATTTCCTGGAGGCGGCGCGGCTGAACTGTTGAAAGGCGTCAGGGATCTTTGTGACCTGGCGCGCGGGCGCGGAAGCGCGCCTCGGCAATTGCCGGCCACCGCCCTCCAGTCCTGTCCCCATTATTTCGACCTCCCAATCCTTTACTTGTCGTCGTATTACCGTCCCCTCATTGTCCAATTCTGTAGTGGGACATCCTCTATTGGCATCACATTATCTTTTGGCCAGGGTATGCGTCGTTGGGGCAGCTTTGAGCTCCGGTAAGCAGCACATATTAGAACTGAGATGTAGAGCTCACAGATTCGCCGCCACCAGGTCCTCGAACGCCACGGCTCATCACCTACAGGTGCACGCATGTTGTAGGGAGATGATGGAGCGAGAGAGGGAACAATACTGACCCAAGCAGGTATGTGGCCATCTCCGGCGGTGCGTACACATGACTGACTGCATTCTATCTCATAGAACTAAGCAGAAGGCACGACTGAGATGCGTAACAAGCACGTAGATATCCAGGCAACGTGTCATCTCGGGGACTCTTGGGGCGGCGCTGTGGGGTGCATGATGATGGGTATTGTCCTTTAGGACTCAAGGTGCGCATTACAACCGTATGTATGCAATCAATGACATTGACAAATGCTACAGAGTCGACAAACGAGATACAGACGCAGGCTTATGGCAGGGATACGAAGGGAGGGAGACAGGGAAGGATATCGACACAAGCAAGCTGGTGCGCATCTTCAGCGGCGCAGACGGATGACAGACTACGCTCCACTTGGAAACGAAGCAAAACGCGCTGGGGCATAGCAAGCACACCCACACGTCGGCCGACGCATCGTCTCAGGCACTTGCAAGGCAGGGTTGTGAGGTCGGGAGCACGCGCTGTGGGGCGCATAAGGATGGGTATTATCCTTCAGCACTCTCGAGTAAGCATACATCCACATCCATCCGCTACGTTTCCATTTTCACGTCTCTCAACTAAAGCCTCAACGTGCGCGCGACGATTGGTATCTACCGCCAGTTGCATGCCTTTCTCGATGTCGCCGACGCCGCCTCACTCGTCTCCGCGCCTCTCTCTGTTGCGCCAACCGCTCCAGCATCGACAATTTCCTTTACCACAGCCTCCATCACCACCACCGCGCCCACCCTTGTCTCCTCGTCGTCTCCCACCACCCCCGGAGCATCACGACCCCAAGACCCCTTCATCGACCCGCATTCCACTCCGGTATCTAGAACTCAGGATGCCTCTGTCGAAACACAGCAGCAGCAGTAGCAACAGCCCCGAAGGCGCCTGTTGTGCCTGCGGCATCTACGAGCATGTGCGACTTTGAATGTCAAGTCGGCGTCGACGAGGCCGCAGCAGGGCCATGGTCAGAGCCAGAGTCAGAATCAGGGTGGGGGCTCGATGTCTGCAGCCGAGGGAGCGTGGTGCAGTCCTTTGGCGTGGTACGGCGCGGTGGCTCCGACGGCTGTGTCTGTGGCGGGCGGTGTTGAGAGGTCTGTGTCTGTGCCTGGGCAGGGGAGGGAAATGGAGAAGGAGCAGGAAAGGCGCAGCTCACGCAGGCGGAAGTTGTCAAGGAGGTGCTGCTGGCGCAGGAGGGATCTGAGGCACAGCCAAAGCTAGAGGAGCGGAGGCAGGAGGAGGAGGAGAGGGGGCTAGGCGGGAGCCGGAAGTGAACCGGGTGGAGCTGACGAAAGCGACGAACTGGTCAGGGATCGATGTCCCTTATCACGAAGATCACCATGGCCGGGCCTGGACGAGACTGGGATGGAGGTATGGATGTTAATCAATATGGGGGCCAGGTGGGGGTTTCTGCTCCTCCTGCTGCTAATGTGGAGGAGGAGGAGGAGGAGATGCACGGGAGGTCACGGAATGTGGAGAGGGGTTAGAGAGCAGAGAGGGCGCGGTGGTAGAGGGGTTGACGCGAACTCAAAGGGGGCCGATGAAGCTTACTTACGAGAAGCAGGTGGTGGCGCTTGCGAGACCCTCGTCAAGCGAGATGGACAATTAGAACTGCCTCAATTTTATAGTGTACATATATCAACAATGTATTATGGAGCACTGAGTGTGTGGTGATACGACGTGCACGGCGCCCTCAGTGAGGGCGCCAAATGCTTAGTCATTCAACAATATTTCGAACTCGCCATCACCTTGTCCGAGTCGGCACCCTCAGTGAGGGTGCCGCATCGATCTCTGGCAGAAGCGAGATGGTGTCGGTTCGAGTGGCCAATGCCGGTCACCGCCTCCTGCCATTCTGCTGACCGCACTGTACTTATTGTCCAACTCGATGCGACACTGAAAGACCTTGCAACGGTAAGATGACTTGTTCCTCTTCCAATTTATTGCTCTCTGCTAATACCGGGTATGTAGTGACTGTATCGAGACGTAGAGTCTAGGGTGGAGATGTCGCGGAGGAATGGAAATGTTGGCAGTGCCGCCATTCTCAACATCGCAGCCACTGCAGAACTAGTGTCCCCGCCATCGACGGTTCCAACCCCTCCCGTCGCAAACGTCGAGCCTTTGCCATGCCCACTTCACCCTTCACGACCGACAGCGACCCGACATCATCGCCGTCGACATCGGCGACCCCTTCCCGCGTCCCATCACATCTGACATCTCCCCGCCGCCTTCACCCACGAGCAGCTCCGCCGCACCGCTGCCCCCTAGCATACGCCATCCACACCACCACTCTCCGCCACCATCACCATCATCCCCAGCGTCGTCGGCCTGCTCAACGATTACACCCACCTCGGCGTTCCCAAGCTATTCTTCCACCTGCTTCGCCACCCCTCGACGACCGCATCACAGGCGACTATGCCCGATTCGTAAGGAGTGGCTGCCGTCCTAATGCTGTCCTGCGCCCTGTCTCGTTCCCCCGCTCCCGTGCCCGCCCACCACCACCAACACAAACGAAGCCTCAGAAGAGACCGAAAACCTCGGCCAAAGCCCCCGAACTCGAGTTGAATAAGGGAAGGGGAGGGAGACAGAGGAGGGCTTCGGTCCGCTGGTGGGCACGCACCTTTGGAGGGGGGTCAGGATGCAGGATCGGGTGGTATGGTTTGGAGGGCTGGGATTGGGACGAAGCGCTGGATGGATCCGGAGGAGACGGAGGTTGAACGAGAGGAGTCGGAGCGCAGGCTTAGGATGTGGGCAGATGATGAGGCGATATGTATACGGCGTCTGAAGAGGTTTGTGTTCATTTTTCTTGAATTTTCCCCTCCGACTTCTAACAGTTCATTGCAGCCCCACAACCAGACGAAGATACGGAGACGGAGACGGAGGATACGATGCCGGCCAAGATGCGCAAGCGCCGAATCCACTGTGAGGCGGAGGTGCTCAAGGAGGCTGTCGGAGCCGCTGGGGGGCGCCCCCACCAAGAACTCGCAATTGCATTAGGACCCGCATGCAAGCAGGGTGCGTTCTCTCATCGTGACGTCTTTTCTCCTCTTGCTAATGGTAACGTCAACCTTGTCATCTGTAGCACGTCCACAACCACTACACCACCACCCAGGTCGGGATCGACATCCCCGCGGGCCACGACGACGACGTCAGCAGCAGCAGCTGGCGCCCCACCGCAGTCAACACCCCGACCCAGCCACGAACGACACCTACACTGCAGCCCATGCGTGCGGACAGCGCCGTTGCCAACCACTACTTCCCCATATACCACCTCCACAACAACGACTTCCCCCACCAGCTCGATCACCACTGCCGCCACCGGCGAGGCTGTCACCGCAAACGCTTTCGCATGTCTCCGTCCTGACGCAGGTGCCCGTGCCTGAGCCCGTGGCGGCGGCGTCGTCGTCGAGGGCTCTGCGCTGATGAGGACGAGGTGCAGGTGGGGGATGACGCTCCTGCTGCTCCTGTGAAGGATGAGGTGACACACGGGAGGGCATAGAATGGGGAGAAGGAAAAGGGAGTGCGTGGTGGTGGAGGGGTTGGCGGAAACGTGAACAGAGGCCGATGAAGTTCACCAGGGAGCCCCACCGCCGTCTCGTCTCCAGGTTTCGTGACCACCCTCACGGCGGTGGCGGCAGTGACGCTGGAATGGGATCTCGCCTCTCGTCGCTCAAATCGTTCACCAGCCGGTTCACGCTCAGCATCCCACTCCTTGGTCGCCCAAAGCTTCCGCTGGACAAGGCGGTGGCTACGGTAAATTTGAAGGAAGGGGGAGGGGTCCCAGATGAGTATGTTGCTCTTTATTCGTTATTCTCATTCGTGGCTGATGGCTTTTTGGTATATAGAACTTCAGGATGCGCCTGTCGAAAACACAACGAACCCCGAACGCGCACATTCTTTCGAAACTACCAATCCCGCCGACTCTGCACCTCCACACACGCCCGAAGCTTCCGCTGAGGAATCTTAGCCCCGGCTCCGTCCTCGAGCACGCCGAGGCGCCTCCCTCTTCATCCACGCAGCCCTCGTCTCCATCTTCGTACTCCTGATGGGTCTACGTAGGCTGAGGCTGGAGGCCCTCCGCCGCCACTGCGACTCCAGTCCCCCTGCCCCTTTCCATAGCGTGTCTGCTTCCGCTTCGGCTTCCGCTGCGCCATCCAGGCCGGAGTCCCGTCAAACCTGAATGCTGTGCAGGTTGCTGGTCGTGACGCGGCTTGGACTGCAATGGCAAGGCAACGACGGCGACGCTAACGATGGTGAAGTCTGGGGGGTCACAGCCGCACGTACACGCCCACATCCACGAACAAGCGCACGCGCATGCACATGTACATTTATGCATGGCTCTCCCTTATAGCCACGGCCATAGCTACATCCACTCACACCCCCATGCTCATGCACCCGCTTCCTCCGCTAGCACGAGCACGAGGATGAGCACCACTGGCGCCTCCGCGTCCCCTCGACTACTCCCTCCCAACATCCTCCACCAATACCATCTCCACCGCCATCTCGACGAGGAAGCCGAATCCGAATCTGAAGGCGAAGACGAAATGGAAGCCCTTTCCTGATTCACAGCTGAACGACATACAGGCGCAGCTTGAGGAACGAAGGGATCGGGTGCAGGATCGCAGCAGGACGCGAGTGCAAATGCGGGTGCGATTCTGGGCGTTGAGTTCTTCAACGACGCCACGCGCGTCATCGGCGGCGCCGGGGCGCTCCTGTGGGAATACCACGAGAGCATTGTCGAGGCGACGAAGTGCCAGCTGCAGGAACTTGTGGACTGACGCAAGGGGCAGCCGAACCGCGCCGCAGCAGATCTGAACTCGGAGGGCGGCGACAAGGAGGAGATGACGCTGTTGGACGATATTGAGGACTTTGCACTGGAATTTATGGCCCGCATGGATCCGATCCACCCCCTGCTCGTCCATGCAGGCGGGAGGTAAAGACGATTCGGAGAGACAGACCGTGATGCAGGGGAAGGTAGTGCAGCGTGCTGGCATGTCAGAGAACAAGGCGACAGTGAGTATATGCATCCAACGCTTCGTCCCTTCCTCTCTTTCCTTTGCCAACAGCCGTTTACCCCATCGCCCTTATTCTTGCTCTGATTGACTCTTTTTCGTCTAGTGTTTGAGGTGAATCAACTCGTACGGCCTCGCCGCGGATATCATCGAGGGCTGGGACATGGATGAAGACATGCTTACAGGCGCAAGTAGAATGCAGAGCGCTCGAAGGAGGCTGCCGGATCCATGGCGGCGTCCCTGGGCTTCGTCAGAACATTGCAGGGAAGAGTATCCTGTTCAAGGTTCGTCTCGTTTCCTGTCCCATTCGTTTCACTCCTTTACTCTCGCCTTACCGCCCCTCCATCCATTCGCCTTCGTACCACCCAAACTACTGCTAATATCTCCTCATTTTCCACAGGGATTTGTCGCTCCCATAGCTCGCAAATTCGCCGTGCAGAGGCATCGGCTTTTCCTCCGAATCCTCCCCACGCCCAAGGCAATGCATGTCTTCCAGGCCATCGCGCACCGTCATTTTCTGCAGGTTACTCCCTCTCGTGCACGCTGCGCTCGCCAAGCTCGCACTGTATGGTGAGGGCGCCGCAGGTTTGGACTCGCAGAAGGAGAAGGAACTAGGGGAAGGCGAACTGAAAGACAAGTATGAAGGCGGCGCAAACAAGTACTGGCAATTGGTGGCTTGCACGGTTCCTCGAGGACGTTTGTGTTTGCAGTTGGTAGCATACCCGGTGCGTCCTTCGTTGCTTCTCGTTCAATGTCTCTTTTTGTCCTTTCCTGCTCCTGTTATCATCTCATGGCCGTTTCCATCTATTGCTCGCAGGACCATCACCATGCCCAAAGCCGAGGTGGAGAAAGGCGCCGAGGAAGCGTTCCGCGCCATCTTCGAATACCAATGTCGAGCTCCACCACTCACTTCGTGTACCATGCAGATACAACCTACGTACGCGTTTGCTGGAGTCGTCATCGAGACTCCTTCACTTCGTTACTTGCCACCGTCTATTTGCGCTCCATCCCGTTTCTCGCTCATGTCCTCGTCGTGTCAGATGCGGAGCGTACTGAGCGAGGAAGAATCGGAATCGGGCCCTCCTTTGTATCGCTCGACATTGCATGTCCCAAACGTAAACGTGTGGGAATGTAGGGAGGTTTCTCATATGTAGACCACTGGACATTCCGGCGGTCTGAATGGGCGCAGCGCGGGCAGGAACAGGAAGGACAGGGACAGGCGATTTTCAAAAGGGTGACGGAAAGATTTGCACACCTCTGCCTGCGCATCGAATTTGAAGTCACGCAGGTTGGACACGATGCGACTCCCTTTCATCCTCACCCTTAATCTTCGAACGTGGGCACTGCGTCGCCGTTCGTCTCAGAACAGCGACCGGGCCCCACCCATGGTTACCCTGCATTTTGTCATTTTGGTGCCGGAATGGAATGTGCCCTCTGCTCGCAGGCGCGTTGTCGGCCATCGGTCTGTGATGATGCTCGAGTGCATGCTCTGGACGCGGGGCGCGCCCTTTTTTCTCAATGTGCGTGGACGCTGTGTTACCACGACGGGCCACGTCCGCTGGTGAGAAGTCAGATGTTATTGAATGAGCACGCACGACAGAGGACTGGAGGTTTCCAGTGGGCTAGGGCAGGGCAGGGCAGCTTGACCTTCATTTCCTTAAGGGAGTTGTGCGTGTACAAATTTGCGGGCGCCATGTACGGGACATCTGTTTCTTGCCAGGCCCTGGCTCCTCAAGTACAACACTTCTCTCAAATCACGACACGGTACGCAACATCGCACGTCATACACACAATACCCTGATTTACTAGGTTAGTCAATAGTTGTCTGCGTAGACGCTGTCCGAATCCATGGATCGAGTCAAAGTATGGCTGAACTGAGTAAACGGTATTTGATATTAGCCGACGTGCCTGGACTGACTCTCATGTACACCCTTCTGGACACCCAAAGCCGCGCTGCAGTGCCTCAACGCGCACACACGACAGTCCCCACTCCATCGGTAACTGACTTGGGATACTGCCGCAACGCGTTCTGTGACAACCCTGTGCCCGCCATTTTGTACTCATGATTCTTCAGTTCTATGTGATGCAATGTAGTCAGTGCAAAATATACGCTGCCGATGATAACGATACACCTCCCTTTGTAATCAACTCTCGAATATTCTGCATTGTCTGCACCTTCTGTCTGCATCGAATGCGCATCATAAGTCCCTAAATTTGCTGCCTGAGATTCTGTGCGAGCGATATCATTGATGTTCGGACGTCGGCGCGCTGAGTGGTGGCGCCAGTGTGCAATGGGCATTGATTCAATAAATCATGAACATCAAAGCCTAATCATATTGCGCACTTGCGTTCTCTGTTTCGGCCCTCTCATTCTCGCTGCGTGCGTCGTCAGCTGCTTAGCCAGGCTCGATCGCAAGTTACTCGAGGTTCAGCATGTATGTACACAGGTACACAGCGGCGGCGGCTGTGTAGATACCGTATCATCAAGCCCAGCTTGTGTGTGTGGAGGTACGGCTGTGGCGGCTGCGGATGGTGTGGTGGGAGACGTCGTACTTGTTAGTCCAGCCTGCAGCGAACATATATTCATAAGACTTACCTTTGAGCCGAGCTGTCTAGTGCGCGAACACATCCTGAAGTGCTGCTAAAGCCCTCCGCCCCACAAGAGATCCATTTTTCGTGCTAGTATGTCAAGACGTGTTCAACGAGCATGCGGCTGTGCGAAGACGGATCACGTAGTATAGGTTAAAAACGAATGACGAGAGCTTCGAGCTCACCTTGGGTTGAGTGCAGCAGAGAAGTAAGTTGAAGTAGAATGCGAGAGCTGTTTGCGTTCGAAACGTTAACGAGATTGGGTTGGATAGATTGAACGAAATAGAAGTGAACACACCGGTGATCTCATAAGATGCATATTTTGGCGCCTGGCATTTCGTCATCACGCTGGGGCGTGTTGCGTTGAAGGCGGAGAGTATGCGGCTGTGTGACAAAAGAAAGGCCGTTGTGGCAGTGTTGAAAGTGGAAGCATCGAGCGCACCTTGCGTGCTCGAGGGAGCGGCGACGATACAGAAACGTTGATAGAAGTCAAAGTAGACGGATGTACCACTGTTGCATCGAACATGTTTTGGGATGAGCTGCGTGTTTATTTGAATGAGATATGAGGCAAACATTGTAAGCAACAGAAGGAAACGCACATACAATGCTGACAATTTGACGCCCTCAGTGAAGGTGCCGCGCACGTCATACCACCACACTCTATGTCCTCAACACCTCCAAATGTTACCCAGCCCGCGCCTCCAGCCAGCCCTTCGAGAATGATGTCCAAGCATGGCTTGAGGGATCGCAGAGGGCGGTGGAGACGGTGTATCACTTGACTTTCAGGAGGCACGGGCAGTGCGGGGTTCATGCGCTGTGAGATTGGTCAGTCCAAATGGGCGTGTAGGACGGACGTACGAGCGGGACGGCAATGACTACGCGGATTCATGTCAGTCAATGGGTGATGGTAAATGGTAATGTACGCACAGTGCGGCCTGGGTCTGTGCGTTCCAGGCAATTCGGCCCTTCCAAGCCGGAACCTGCGCAAGTCCATTGATGCTGTCTGTCGCGCTCCACCTCGCCGTCCGCTGTGCTTCTGATGTGTTAGAATCTCACTCTCACGTAATGAGCAACCAACTCCAAGAGCACGGAGCCTCAGTCATCAAATCCACCATCAACGCAACAAACTCAACTTTACCGAACCGACGGCGGATGCTGCATCAGGGTCACTCGAGATCTCAGGGCGGGTGGGAAGGTACAACGGCGATGCTACAACCTCGCAGACGTTGGACTTGGTGGGGACAGAGGCACCGACGAGTAATGGGGGTGGGGCTAAGCGGGGTTGGGTTCAGGTCGGATTCTATCGCTCGATCGGTGAGTGCTTATGCCAATTGCTCTTATTACTTCGCCCATGAGCGACTCGTGTGCAGTGTATTGATATATTCGTGATCCAACTTAGCCTAATTACGCCACGTCGTACTAGTTCCGCCACCTCCTACGCGTTCACGAACGACATTGCAGCCCAGTCGCCGCGAAGGGTGTTGGAAATCGGATGCCAGCGGATGATGGGAACGAGCAGGGGGGCACCCACCTCGACCATTGAATGTAGATCATAAGTGTATGGCGGTAGGTAAGTGTTTCTTCTACTTTCTCTCCAGAGATAACGTCAATCTTCTTTGTCCAACGTTTCTCATCTACTCAGCACGTACTTATTCCCATGCCAATCCTCAGCCTAACTGCACGTCTATGCATCTCGCCCCGTTCGCCGGCCCCACCCGCCGTTGTTTCAGTATACGGCAGCCTGCTGGACTAGGCGAACCTTGAAGATGGGCGCATTGAGGATGGGCGGTGAACGAAGGACCCGGCAAACGCTGAGATGAGAGAAGAATGCTTCAAGTGAGGCAACGAGGGCGGGGTGGGGGTGGGGTGGGGACCTTGGAAAGGTTAAGCTGGATCCGGGAGGAGAGCAGGCGTGCATGGGACGAGATGCGAATAACAGTCCAATTACAATGCGCATGGCATGTCCCCAGCTGTTTACATCTACACTTTATACATTGTGTGCTGATGAGAATCGTGGGCCTACAGTGGCAGACCCCTGCGCGCAACTTGACCACTTCAAGGACGGCGATTGCACTCACCTACAGCTTCAATAGTAAAGCCTTCAGATCGTCTGCTTCCGCTACGGTTTTGAGCACGTTCAGTGGTTGGTTGATACACCATCTTGCTTCGTGACGCAACTGGAAAATTGCTGGCCTTCGATCGTGAGCATGGCTTCTGATGCTGAAGTTGAATCTGCTGACACTCATTCAATAGCGAGGTACTTTGCATGGGATGCGCCTGTAGTGCAGCCAGAGATCAACGGGCGCCAAAAGCTCGCGAACGTGGAGTTGTTTGGACGGCCATATGCCGATATCGAGAACGAGTATCGATGGATATACATGCAGAGGGATGTACCAGCACCGACCAGAATACCACCAACTACCCTGACCAAAGCTGAGATCAACGGCTGCACAGTGGCGGCGGCATTGGCGGCTAATGAGTTGGGGATGGTGGGGATGCGATGGTCCGTGTCGGAAGAAGGAAGGTCGGAGCAGTTTAAGGCACTGAAGGGATATAATTCTGGCTGAAATTGAGCTTGCTCCAGAGACTGGTCCTCATCTTGTTCGGATAACGGAAGGCGGAAAGATCAAAGTCTGGGGAACGTTTGCTCGTTCGTTCCTCCGGGTGCGGACAACACTCTTCTGCTCACCCTATCTCTAATACATTGGATCCAGGTGATCGAAAACAGGCTGATCGTTTTCTACACGCTCCTACTCACACCAAACACATCTCCAACTGCCAAAGGGGGGCCCCAGCGCCGGAGTCAAAACCCTCCTCCGTCCAAAATCAGGTCTACCACCGTCGTCCCACGTCCTCTTTCCGTCGTCAAGGAAGTAAACGCGAGTTCATCAAGTTGTACATAATGGACCTCTCGTACGATAAGTATAGAGGTGTCTACACAAGTGCTATTAGTATCTTATGCCGAGTCATGCTTCAAATTTCTCGTCCATCAGGCCGCTCATCTCCCTTTGCATTGCGTTGTTGGAATTGGTTTCGGTGTTTTTCCCAGGCCGTTCCCTCCTTATCCAGTATCTCTGGGTCTATTATCGACAAAAATGATCTCGACACCGCGCTCAACGTCCCCGATGACATGGGCGCAGCCTTCCCACTCCAAATGCGTCAAAAAGGCGTGCACCGTCACGCCCACTAAGATTTTCCGGCCAAAGGAAGCCGTTCAAGCGCTAGGCTGCAAGTACTGGGTGACATGAAGGGGTGCAGGGAAAATTCTGGTTCTTGAAGGTTTAATTATGAATGTAAATAAGACAGAATTCAACCACAACTGAATAATGCACAGTCCTTCTGTAAAGATCTTAGTATTATGGAGACCTTTGAGAACATATTTACAGTCTTAAGACAGTTGCTTCTCCATTCAGGTGGACAATGATCTCTGCGAGATCTGGTGCTGCTATTGCAGTGGAGCAGCCGAGCCCGAAGCCCCGAGCTTGTGCCCAAATTCAGAAGCCCCAATCACAGAACCCGAAGCCCCGAGCCTGTGCCCACTAAAGCCCAAAGCCCCGATCACATGCACAAAGCCCAAAGCCCGAAGCCCCGATCGTGCACAGAACCCGAAGCCCCGCAGTCCCGAGCCCATGCCCGAAGCACCCAGCACAAGCCTGTGCCCCGAGCCCACATTATGATCCCGGGTTAGTTTGGCAGACATGGGCACACCCTCACTGAGGGTGCCAGGCACATCTTTTTTATATACCATTCTCCACACATTTGGGGACATGTCCAAATTGCGGGCATGGGCACGCCCTCACTGAGGGTGCCGTGCATGCATGTCCAAATCAAATGCATATTGCGGGCATGGGCGCACCCTCACTGAGGGTGCTGTGCATGTCGTTCTGCCTACCATTCTCTACACATTTGGGAGCATGTTCAAATTGCGGGCATGGGCACACCCTCACTGAGGGTGCTGTGTACACATGTCCAAATAAAATGCAAATTGCAGGCATGGGTGCACCCTCACTGAGGGTGCCATGCATACATGTCCAAACAAATGCAAATCAAAACAACAAGGCAATGTAAAATGTGATGTGCGGTCTGTTTGTTCGATACGTACGACTAGCAGCACGCGTTGATGAGACGTTTACGTTCCGGCAATGCAATAACTGATTGTTGTGATCCTGACGGGCGGTTGGTTTCCTTGGGAGCATGGGCACACCCTCACTGAGGGTGCCGTGCATACATGTTCAAACAAATGTAAATCAAAACAAATGCCAGCGAGGCAATGTAAAATCTGACGTGCAGTCTGTTTGTTCGATAGCAAGCCAGTATTCTGAGCGAGTATAACAGGTCGGACTAGCTAGCGGCAGTATAATAGATCAGACTAGCTACGTACAGAAGTTTGCTTGCAGCGAGATGCGAGTCAAATCAAAGACACTGCACATGATTGTTCCTGACACCAGCGAGGCAACGTAGAAGCTGATGCGCAACACGGGCAATTTGCGTGAACGCTAGTATTCTCAGCAAGTACAATAAATTAAATTACGTACCACTAGCGGGACAATTTTATGATGTTCCTGACGACGCAAATCCAACGCTAGCGAGGCAATGTAGAATCTGACGGGCAGTCTGCTTTGCGTAAAAGAGAGTATTCTCAGCAAGGACAATAAATTATGTACGACTAGTGGCACGTTTTGATGGGGTGTCGGTTGAGTGATACTAACGAGAGCGAGGAAGGGTGTAGGGATATCTTTGGGCATACGCAACGACGACTTTCACTGCAATTGACGTAGCCGATGAGCGACAGGTCAATACGTTCTAGCAACACAATAACTGATGAGTGACGGGTGAAAGCCATTGAAGTCGAGCTCTGTGGTGCGTACTTGTTTTGTTGTGATCCTGACGGTAAGTTTGCTTGCGTGAACGTTGTTGTGCATGCGTGTGCTGATCGCAACGGTTGGCATTCCTTTGAAGCTCAAGAGAAAAAATGTACGGCTACATATGCTGTTGGGGATTGTTGATGCTTGGTTGTCACTGATAGACCTTTCGAATCGTCTGGCTGATGCTTTCAGGAACATGACCTGCGACTGAACATGGTGCGTGGGAGGCGACTGGCGTACGTGACGCATGGCGTACCCAGCGAGTGGCGTACCCGGCGACCGGTTAGAGGTTTGAGTTAGAGCTTCGGGTGCCTCGGTTAGAGTTTTGGGTTGGGAATGTTTCTGCTCGTGTCTCGGTTAAGGTTCGGAAACATGTTCTGCTCTGAAAAGATGGAGCGAGATGCAAGTCAAATCAAATGCACCGCACACAATTAATCCCTCCCGACAATGCAAATCCAATGCCAGCGAGGCAACATAAAATCTGACGGGCAATTTGCGTCAACGTATTCTGAGCAAGTACAATAAATTACACAACTTATTATGCCAGCAAGGCAACTTAAAATCTGATGTGCAATATGGGCAGTTTGCGTGAGCGCTAGTATTCTCAGCAAGGACAGTAAATTATGTACGACTAGTCGCACGTTTTTACGAGACATTGTTTGAGTCTAGCAACACATTTGAGTAAGCCTTGGCCATACGTAACAACAACTCTCACTGCAATCGACGTAGCCAATGAGCGACAGGTCAAGGAGGTGTGTACTTCTTTTGTTATGATCCCGACGGGCGGTTGGTTTCCTTGGGAGCATGGGCACACCCTCACTGAGGGTGCCGTGCATACATGTTTAAACAAATGTAAATCAAAACAAATGCCAGCGAGGCAATGTAAAATCTGACGTGCAGTCTGTTTGTTCGATAGCAAGCCAGTATTCTGAGCGAGTATAACAGGTCGGACTAGCTAGCGGCAGTATAATAGATCAGACTAGCTACGTACAGAAGTTTGCTTGCAGCGAGATGCGAGTCAAATCAAAGACACTGCACATGATTGTTCCTGACACCAGCGAGGCAACGTAGAAGCTGATGCGCAACACGGGCAATTTGCGTGAACGCTAGTATTCTCAGCAAGTACAATAAATTAAATTACGTACCACTAGCGGGACAATTTTATGATGTTCCTGACGACGCAAATCCAACGCTAGCGAGGCAATGTAGAATCTGACGGGCAGTCTGCTTTGCGTAAAAGAGAGTATTCTCAGCAAGGACAATAAATTATGTACGACTAGTGGCACGTTTTGATGGGGTGTCGGTTGAGTGATACTAACGAGAGCGAGGAAGGGTGTAGGGATATCTTTGGGCATACGCAACGACGACTTTCACTGCAATTGACGTAGCCGATGAGCGACAGGTCAATACGTTCTAGCAACACAATAACTGATGAGTGACGGGTGAAAGCCATTGAAGTCGAGCTCTGTGGTGCGTACTTGTTTTGTTGTGATCCTGACGGTAAGTTTGCTTGCGTGAACGTTGTTGTGCATGCGTGTGCTGATCGCAACGGTTGGCATTCCTTTGAAGCTCAAGAGAAAAAATGTACGGCTACATATGCTGTTGGGGATTGTTGATGCTTGGTTGTCACTGATAGACCTTTCGAATCGTCTGGCTGATGCTTTCAGGAACATGACCTGCGACTGAACATGGTGCGTGGGAGGCGACTGGCGTACGTGACGCATGGCGTACCCAGCGAGTGGCGTACCCGGCGACCGGTTAGAGGTTTGAGTTAGAGCTTCGGGTGCCTCGGTTAGAGTTTTGGGTTGGGAACGTTTCTGCTCGTGTCTCGGTTAAGGTTCGGAAACATGTTCTGCTCTGAAAAGATGGAGCGAGATGCAAGTCAAATCAAATGCACCGCACACAATTAATCCCTCCCGACAATGCAAATCCAATGCCAGCGAGGCAACATAAAATCTGACGGGCAATTTGCGTCAACGTATTCTGAGCAAGTACAATAAATTACACAACTTATTATGCCAGCAAGGCAACTTAAAATCTGATGTGCAATATGGGCAGTTTGCGTGAGCGCTAGTATTCTCAGCAAGGACAGTAAATTATGTACGACTAGTCGCACGTTTTTACGAGACATTGTTTGAGTCTAGCGACACATTTGAGTAAGCCTTGGCCATACGTAACAACAACTCTCACTGCAATCGACGTAGCCAATGAGCGACAGGTCAAGGAGGTGTGTACTTCTTTTGTTATGATCCCGACGGGCGGTTGGTTTCCTTGGGAGCATGGGCACACCCTCACTGAGGGTGCCGTGCATACATGTTCAAACAAATGTAAATCAAAACAAATGCCAGCGAGGCAATGTAAAATCTGACGTGCAGTCTGTTTGTTCGATAGCAAGCCAGTATTCTGAGCGAGTATAACAGGTCGGACTAGCTAGCGGCAGTATAATAGATCAGACTAGCTACGTACAGAAGTTTGCTTGCAGCGAGATGCGAGTCAAATCAAAGACACTGCACATGATTGTTCCTGACACCAGCGAGGCAACGTAGAAGCTGATGCGCAACACGGGCAATTTGCGTGAACGCTAGTATTCTCAGCAAGTACAATAAATTAAATTACGTACCACTAGCGGGACAATTTTATGATGTTCCTGACGACGCAAATCCAACGCTAGCGAGGCAATGTAGAATCTGACGGGCAGTCTGCTTTGCGTAAAAGAGAGTATTCTCAGCAAGGACAATAAATTATGTACGACTAGTGGCACGTTTTGATGGGGTGTCGGTTGAGTGATACTAACGAGAGCGAGGAAGGGTGTAGGGATATCTTTGGGCATACGCAACGACGACTTTCACTGCAATTGACGTAGCCGATGAGCGACAGGTCAATACGTTCTAGCAACACAATAACTGATGAGTGACGGGTGAAAGCCATTGAAGTCGAGCTCTGTGGTGCGTACTTGTTTTGTTGTGATCCTGACGGTAAGTTTGCTTGCGTGAACGTTGTTGTGCATGCGTGTGCTGATCGCAACGGTTGGCATTCCTTTGAAGCTCAAGAGAAAAAATGTACGGCTACATATGCTGTTGGGGATTGTTGATGCTTGGTTGTCACTGATAGACCTTTCGAATCGTCTGGCTGATGCTTTCAGGAACATGACCTGCGACTGAACATGGTGCGTGGGAGGCGACTGGCGTACGTGACGCATGGCGTACCCAGCGAGTGGCGTACCCGGCGACCGGTTAGAGGTTTGAGTTAGAGCTTCGGGTGCCTCGGTTAGAGTTTTGGGTTGGGAACGTTTCTGCTCGTGTCTCGGTTAAGGTTCGGAAACATGTTCTGCTCTGAAAAGATGGAGCGAGATGCAAGTCAAATCAAATGCACCGCACACAATTAATCCCTCCCGACAATGCAAATCCAATGCCAGCGAGGCAACATAAAATCTGACGGGCAATTTGCGTCAACGTATTCTGAGCAAGTACAATAAATTACACAACTTATTATGCCAGCAAGGCAACTTAAAATCTGATGTGCAATATGGGCAGTTTGCGTGAGCGCTAGTATTCTCAGCAAGGACAGTAAATTATGTACGACTAGTCGCACGTTTTTACGAGACATTGTTTGAGTCTAGCGACACATTTGAGTAAGCCTTGGCCATACGTAACAACAACTCTCACTGCAATCGACGTAGCCAATGAGCGACAGGTCAAGGAGGTGTGTACTTCTTTTGTTATGATCCCGACGGGCGGTTGGTTTCCTTGGGAGCATGGGCACACCCTCACTGAGGGTGCCGTGCATACATGTTCAAACAAATGTAAATCAAAACAAATGCCAGCGAGGCAATGTAAAATCTGACGTGCAGTCTGTTTGTTCGATAGCAAGCCAGTATTCTGAGCGAGTATAACAGGTCGGACTAGCTAGCGGCAGTATAATAGATCAGACTAGCTACGTACAGAAGTTTGCTTGCAGCGAGATGCGAGTCAAATCAAAGACACTGCACATGATTGTTCCTGACACCAGCGAGGCAACGTAGAAGCTGATGCGCAACACGGGCAATTTGCGTGAACGCTAGTATTCTCAGCAAGTACAATAAATTAAATTACGTACCACTAGCGGGACAATTTTATGATGTTCCTGACGACGCAAATCCAACGCTAGCGAGGCAATGTAGAATCTGACGGGCAGTCTGCTTTGCGTAAAAGAGAGTATTCTCAGCAAGGACAATAAATTATGTACGACTAGTGGCACGTTTTGATGGGGTGTCGGTTGAGTGATACTAACGAGAGCGAGGAAGGGTGTAGGGATATCTTTGGGCATACGCAACGACGACTTTCACTGCAATTGACGTAGCCGATGAGCGACAGGTCAATACGTTCTAGCAACACAATAACTGATGAGTGACGGGTGAAAGCCATTGAAGTCGAGCTCTGTGGTGCGTACTTGTTTTGTTGTGATCCTGACGGTAAGTTTGCTTGCGTGAACGTTGTTGTGCATGCGTGTGCTGATCGCAACGGTTGGCATTCCTTTGAAGCTCAAGAGAAAAAATGTACGGCTACATATGCTGTTGGGGATTGTTGATGCTTGGTTGTCACTGATAGACCTTTCGAATCGTCTGGCTGATGCTTTCAGGAACATGACCTGCGACTGAACATGGTGCGTGGGAGGCGACTGGCGTACGTGACGCATGGCGTACCCAGCGAGTGGCGTACCCGGCGACCGGTTAGAGGTTTGAGTTAGAGCTTCGGGTGCCTCGGTTAGAGTTTTGGGTTGGGAACGTTTCTGCTCGTGTCTCGGTTAAGGTTCGGAAACATGTTCTGCTCTGAAAAGATGGAGCGAGATGCAAGTCAAATCAAATGCACCGCACACAATTAATCCCTCCCGACAATGCAAATCCAATGCCAGCGAGGCAACATAAAATCTGACGGGCAATTTGCGTCAACGTATTCTGAGCAAGTACAATAAATTACACAACTTATTATGCCAGCAAGGCAACTTAAAATCTGATGTGCAATATGGGCAGTTTGCGTGAGCGCTAGTATTCTCAGCAAGGACAGTAAATTATGTACGACTAGTCGCACGTTTTTACGAGACATTGTTTGAGTCTAGCGACACATTTGAGTAAGCCTTGGCCATACGTAACAACAACTCTCACTGCAATCGACGTAGCCAATGAGCGACAGGTCAAGGAGGTGTGTACTTCTTTTGTTATGATCCCGACGGGCGGTTGGTTTCCTTGGGAGCATGGGCACACCCTCACTGAGGGTGCCGTGCATACATGTTCAAACAAATGTAAATCAAAACAAATGCCAGCGAGGCAATGTAAAATCTGACGTGCAGTCTGTTTGTTCGATAGCAAGCCAGTATTCTGAGCGAGTATAACAGGTCGGACTAGCTAGCGGCAGTATAATAGATCAGACTAGCTACGTACAGAAGTTTGCTTGCAGCGAGATGCGAGTCAAATCAAAGACACTGCACATGATTGTTCCTGACACCAGCGAGGCAACGTAGAAGCTGATGCGCAACACGGGCAATTTGCGTGAACGCTAGTATTCTCAGCAAGTACAATAAATTAAATTACGTACCACTAGCGGGACAATTTTATGATGTTCCTGACGACGCAAATCCAACGCTAGCGAGGCAATGTAGAATCTGACGGGCAGTCTGCTTTGCGTAAAAGAGAGTATTCTCAGCAAGGACAATAAATTATGTACGACTAGTGGCACGTTTTGATGGGGTGTCGGTTGAGTGATACTAACGAGAGCGAGGAAGGGTGTAGGGATATCTTTGGGCATACGCAACGACGACTTTCACTGCAATTGACGTAGCCGATGAGCGACAGGTCAATACGTTCTAGCAACACAATAACTGATGAGTGACGGGTGAAAGCCATTGAAGTCGAGCTCTGTGGTGCGTACTTGTTTTGTTGTGATCCTGACGGTAAGTTTGCTTGCGTGAACGTTGTTGTGCATGCGTGTGCTGATCGCAACGGTTGGCATTCCTTTGAAGCTCAAGAGAAAAAATGTACGGCTACATATGCTGTTGGGGATTGTTGATGCTTGGTTGTCACTGATAGACCTTTCGAATCGTCTGGCTGATGCTTTCAGGAACATGACCTGCGACTGAACATGGTGCGTGGGAGGCGACTGGCGTACGTGACGCATGGCGTACCCAGCGAGTGGCGTACCCGGCGACCGGTTAGAGGTTTGAGTTAGAGCTTCGGGTGCCTCGGTTAGAGTTTTGGGTTGGGAACGTTTCTGCTCGTGTCTCGGTTAAGGTTCGGAAACATGTTCTGCTCTGAAAAGATGGAGCGAGATGCAAGTCAAATCAAATGCACCGCACACAATTAATCCCTCCCGACAATGCAAATCCAATGCCAGCGAGGCAACATAAAATCTGACGGGCAATTTGCGTCAACGTATTCTGAGCAAGTACAATAAATTACACAACTTATTATGCCAGCAAGGCAACTTAAAATCTGATGTGCAATATGGGCAGTTTGCGTGAGCGCTAGTATTCTCAGCAAGGACAGTAAATTATGTACGACTAGTCGCACGTTTTTACGAGACATTGTTTGAGTCTAGCGACACATTTGAGTAAGCTTG